>CAJNYU010001708.1:0-12964 GCA_905331475.1 Rotaria socialis | reverse complement strand
CTCATGGCAAAAAATAGCCGCCCCCCCCCCCCCCTTGAAGGAGTCTCTCCAGTAAATGCCTCATGTTGAATAGCATGTAAAACTACCTATGTGTACAAGTTTTCAGCACAACTCAACATGAGGAACAGAAATTCAATCTTTCTGAGATTGGTTCCGAATGTGATAAACTATTTCCGTAATGTTGAATTTAGATGTCACATTTTTAAATAAAGTCCGTAACGAGTCAGAAAGCGCGTGAAAAAAGTCTGGATATATCCAACAGAAAAAAAAGCCGTGAATCTTGAAACACTCCCCTATGCGCGTACACATAGTTCTAGATCTTGTGTTCATATATATATTGGGGAAGTAAATTCTATCATTGGAATCTGAATCGCTATAGTTTCTTATATTGTCGCCCATTTCATTGTTCAGCATCGCATTTATATACCGCGTTAACTGACAGGGTAGGTATACAATTTTTTGAATTTCTCTTCTATTGTGACGGTGGCGCTCATTTTAATCTTATTTTTACACTGATAGTCAATTCTGCCAAAAAACTTTAATCAAAGAACAAACTTATGAAAATCAAAATCTGAAGAATGATTTAGCAGAATTTATTTCGCTAGGTCAAAATGGAGAAGCATCGACAATTTTCCAACCACTATCACAGCTGTTACTTAGTTGTGTTTCTGAATGGGATGAGATGAGATGAGAAATCTGTATACCTGCTCGAGAAAAGCTTCGTGTCTCTACCGCCTCTTACCTCTGGATGGTTTGAATTTTTCATATAGCTTTTGAATGGCATGTTTGTCTCCTGTCGAAAGATCATTATTTTGTTTTGTACCACAGCATTTGTTTATTGTTAGATCGGCATCAATTGCGTAGTGCATAATTGAGTTTGGATCGTAGACTCCATTTGTTTGATCTTTGTTGAACATATCGATCACATTTGATTTGATCTCGTCAGGAGACCAAAAGTTTGGATATCCACTGTACCTTTTGTATACTGCTGTTTCGTTCCATTTTATTCCTCCAATTGGATTATGCTGTTCGTGATCCAATCCCAAAGCATCTTAATTTGGCAAATACAACAAAATTTCAGTTAGCTATGCGAAAAAGATTCGAGTGTTCCCGCTTACGCCCGAATTCATGCAGGATTGTTCTTCGTTCAATCCAGCCAAAATTCATACTTGCTTTAGATTTGTCTTTGGAATCCGTACCCAAGCAAGACCAACTTCCCAGCTTGTCATTAAATGACACACGAATATTTCCTTTGTCTGGCTGATCGATGAATATGAAGTCAATGTTTGAATAGGGTGTCCATTCGGAAGCAACCCTTCGGACCGCTGAGTGCTGATCACAATTGCCATTGATAAACGATACTGTAACAAGATTAGTGTCCCACAATTTTTTCCGATGAAAAACGCTGGATGTTTTAGCATACATATGTGGTGGTTTTTCAATACCTAGAGAGATCCCCTGTGCTATAGCAATACCATGCCATAGTAGAGGAAGTAGGAAGATGTTTTCTTTCATCAACATTGTTGACTGAGTCTACTACTTGTCTTGTCGAAAGTGCAAAGAAAGAAACAGAAATGGAAACGGAGTGGCAAGAGATTCTCGTCGATTAAATACCAAATAATGACGTAGCATCAGATTAATTTCATACAAACAAGAGAAAGGAAGTGCGATAAAATATGAGAAGCGAAAGAATATTGCGTCGAATGTAAAAAGAGCACAGCATTTGTTACATAATCTGCCGGGTCATATCTTTCTTTCGAACCTTTATTGAAAGAGCAGTGGAATGTTTTTTTCTGCTCTTCTTGTCTTTTCGAGTGTGGATCGCGGATGTGTGAGTGCACGTAAATCAAATGAAAACAAATTGACTTACATGACTATCATACAACTCAATTTTCTAGTCTCAGCTCTTGCTTCTCAGCAATCGACTAAGTTAAACTATTTGTATTTGATAAATTGTGTTTTAAAGAAATGCGCAGTTTAATTTCGCGAACGCGTTTCGAGTTCATTTATTTAATTAATAGAACATTCATTACCGCCCTGCATTTTAAATTGCAAGCAAAACAAGCGAATCGTAAACAATTATCAATCAAATTTTCAGAAAATAAAAGTTTAAACGAAACAAAAATTTGTAGGAAACTCAACTTGAAAACAAAATGAAAGGGTCACAGGATAAGAAGTAAATCTAATAATTATCTAGCCATTTATGCATTAGTTTAAAGAAATTTACATATGATTGTCCACGATGTTGATTTTCACCGCTCAATTCCGATAATTATCCAAGAAAAAGAAGATATTGACAACGCGAGTGTTCAAATCCCAACTTTGCTATATTAGAAAATGAGACTGCCCAGGCGAGCAAAAAATGGCGAGGACGGGCTACATGACTAGTCCGATTGTCCATCCACCCCATCTAGACTGGTTTATAGGTCAGACAAATAATAGAAAGGAATAGATCATAGATGAAGTCGAACACAGACCGACATTATTTAATAACTAACGGGCGTCAAGACGGTAGGACATATTATAGGGATATGCTTACATCAACTTATAGAGTCTAAGTTACAAGATGACTTCCGTCTATTTAGCGGACAATGAAGAATTAATTAAACTTGAATTTTTGTGACCAGTTAGAAAGGGCTTTTAATATCTTGATTTAGAATTCCGAAACTGTGCCACAGGAAAATAAAACACACAATATTTATTGTATGTTGGATATTCTGATCTACGTTTTAAACAGTTCCTTTACGCATATATAACAGACTGTAATTTTTTAATTCAGTTATATTTTAATAATAAATTTACATTTTATTTCGTTAAAATCATTGAATCTGTCAGATTAAGTTTAATCTTAAACTCGAGAGATCATTGAAAATATTTACTTTTATACTAACAAGTTATTTTTACTATTAAGATTAATTAATTTTAATGAAAAAATGACCAGAAAATATTATTAAAAGTTCCTTAAATGCTTTTTTTCTAAGAAACAACTTTTTTGACAAGCTAAAAACTTTGAAACTATATGAGATAGGATTCATGATCAATATTCATATCTAGCAGTAAGTTCCACGATAACATGGTTCAATCGTCTGAACACTTGGTAAGTGACAATTTGGTATGTATGTTCGAATCTAATAGCTATACTTTCATATTTTAAAAATGGTTACATTCTAAAAAAAAGGCTTTTTTACCGAACTCCCAAGAAGAGGGCAGGCGGAATTCTCCACAAACAGAATTTAAGAATTCAGGTAAAGTTCTCAAGAATTCTTTATCTACTGCAGAATTTTGTTTATGCTGAATATGTATTCAAGCTCTGCTAATCAGCCTGTTGTTGATTTTTTATCAATTCATGTTTTTTTTCTTCACAATTGAAAATTTTTGGGTATCCCAATGAGTAAGTTTGTGCAGCAGTGTTAAAGGTCGAAAAATATCCAGTTTATGGAAAAAGTCTTAACTATAATTGCGACTTTACCTGTCTCGTGTAATATCATATACAACATACAATATAATGTTACAGTAGAAATTAAAATTCAATAGAATTTTAAATTTCATTAGTAGAGATTAAAATTTTAATCTCCTCTACGACAAATTAAAATGTTTTTGTATTTTTATATAATTGCCAATATTTCTGAAATAGGTGAAAATGAATATTGGTTTTGAAGTCTGAACGAGAATGTTTTTGCGCACGTCCGTTATGTGTCTGGGTGTAGTTGTACAAAGTCAGTTTGAATGAACAATAAGTACGAGTGAGGGTCTGCTTTTTACGGATCTACATCCTTCCACATCTAAACCGTCATCCAAAAAGTAAATTTCTTATTGTTTAATAAAATCGAAAATTATATAAGAAATGCAAAAATAATTAAGTTTCCATAGGGGTAATTAAAATTTTCATTTTTACGCTAACACTCCAACATTTGTTGATATATTTATAAAAGAATTAACGGAAAGGGAACAGTGAATAAACTACAAGCGGACTTTTCCTTTCACTTCAATTGATTCGTTTACATACATATAGCAGTTTCAGGGAAATACAAACCAAAATAACCAAAAAGACGAATTATATATATGTATATATAGAAAGAGCATAAATAGACTTATTCGTTTTGGCGAACTGTTCTTTTCTATGTTTTTTTATTTGTACCTGATTCAGCCTCAGCGAAAAGGACAAATGTGTTATATATATATATATATCTTTGTACATTTAGCGTTGTCATAATTGTGAGAATTGAATAGTAAAAAAATGAAAGGATCAAACGAAAATAAAAATTAGTAAGAAACATTTTCAGGCTTGTTTTCGCTTTTTTAATAAGTAGTTCTACTGAAAAAAATCGTTCTACATGTCATCATACTTCTATGAACTAACCGAAAAATCAATGATCAAAAGTGCAAACTAAAAATTATATTTCTAAATAGGAAACATTGAACGATTAGTAAAATTTGACACTCTCAAACGTAATTTTTTTATTAAGATTCACGATGAAAATTTTCGATTGAAGTCTATATATAGAAAGACGCTGTTTTAGACTCCACAAAAATAAAATATTTGAATCTTCATAATCTAAACAATTTATATCAATTATTGAGCTTTCTGTATAAAAGCATTATATGGAAAGCCTTTCATAATTTAGTAAAACTAAAATAATATAAATATATAGTTAATGGAAGAAAAATAGTAGTCTTTCTCAAGGTTCTCAGTATCTATCCCATATATATAAGACTGACTATGCACTGCTTATTCTATGAATAGGACTCGTTTGCCTTCAATGCCATCATTTAGAAGAAGAAAAATAATACTCTATATTCTCTTTAAATAAAATGAAAAAGAACGCCCGAGCAGGGGCTCGAACCCTGGACATTGTGGTTAAAAGCCACACGCTCTACCGACTGAGCTACCCGGGCATGCTTTTCTTTATTGCATAATACAGATTGACCTTGCCTATATAACGGATGGTGTTAGCTCTCGTTTTGGGGATTATGTAGCAATGGTAGAACTAATATTTAGTCTGCCAAAAATAGAGAACTAAACATGTTTCAATAATAGATTTTGTCGTCGTATCATATATAGAATATATTGAGTATCGAGTATTCGATACGATAGAACATCAACAACTGCGCAATAGCGAAATACAAAAAGATAATCACGAGATGAATCATAGTTGAGAGATTACGTAACAAATCAAATTAGAGATTCAAGAAATATATAACATACGAGAAACGTTTAGCGTCAGTGAGTGCCATCTACTGACGCTAACACCTCCCCCTTTCAGGAAGGTAGCCATGTGAGACTTCTTCCAACTGGATTGAGGAAGTCAAAAAGGATCACATATCGATTATATAATCAGGGCTGGCACATTTACTTTACTTTTTATTTACGTAACTAAAGTAAAGTAACTACAATAGTTACTTAGTTACTAATAAAAGTAACTACTATAGTTACGTAGTTACTTGTAAATGGTAACTACTGTAGTTACATAGTTACTTTTAACAAAGTAACTACTAAAATATTAGTTTGGAGTAAATACATTAGTAAGACATTTAGAGTCTGCTGGGGTAATTCGGATTACTCCAGCGAAAATTGCTATACTCATTTTATCCATCTCCTGACTCGCTTACATCCATGGAAATCAAATAAAACTGTATATCATTCGATAGCGCAAACAGTCCTCTATGGGAGCTGAAAGTATCTCGGCGAGTGACATGACCGTTTTAATATAATGTGCACAACAAGGACACTTATGTCAACTACATTAAAACTTGTCTGTGGTAATTCGGACCAGCGAAACGATTTCGCCTGGGGTAATTCAGATCACGCAAGCTAGTTTAGCTGGACATTAGTTATCAAAGCTCTAGCACTTTAACTATACAAAATTATTTGAAACGCCTGAGACAAAATTTGTTCATCTTTCTTTGCTTTATCTAACCATAGTAAGAGATTTGACTTTTTGAGTTACTGAACGAGATTAATATTTAAAAAAACGAAATTCAGACAAAAGTATTTTTTATAACACATCCCTGTTGTGTTTCACTAAATATTCCGAAAGCATAATAGTGATTAGATGAGAAAACGTTTGTTTTTCCACACAGAAATGTTTGGTCTACAAAATAACATGCAAAAAAGTATTCAAGATCATTATTCGTGCGCTATTGTGAGAATTATACTGGTAGGTGAAATGAAAATCTGTAAAAATAAAGAAAAATCGAATCATTTGTAGTTTTTTTCGAGACAAATAAGTTCTAGTTGTTCGTAGAGCACGTATATGGATTATTGAAGTTCAGAAACTAATCAATTGAAAGCCTCCTAGCTATCCTGCTCAGGGTTTCTCGGGAAATATTATTGGAAGAAATCTATGCACGTTTCTTAACAGTAATGCAAAATATATTTATTTCAACGAACTTTGCGTATTCGTACCCAAATTAGCTAGATCATGAAACTGCTTGTATAAGATTTTGTTCTCTGTTATGTATAGAATATTCCCCTCTATACATACGAGAAAGATTAGATGTCTCTTCAAGTCTAAGTAGCGTAGAACATCTGCCCGGATAGCATAATATACTTGGTTTGAGTCGCATGAAGAGCATCTTTTTATTTGTCCTGCGGTCATTCCAACTCGCTCCATAACTCTACATGATTCATACGAAACATGGGTCATAACAATATCTACAGGAGAATTTATAATTACCTCTATACTTTCATAAGTATTATATGCTTGTTGCGCCTAAGACATGTCGGTCATGGCTACAACCACTAGAGTAGAGCAGCTAATGTTAATTTGTCGTTTTGATTTTGATGGCATTACATGGTGTCTATTGCAATCATCCTTCTATTTTAGCGTCAATCATAAGAAACGTGAATATTCGGAAGATTATATGAATTACACGAATAAAATGAACACATATTTATTGTAACGAAGAGAGAACCTAGCGTATATATAAGGAGTAATCATTTTTCTTAACGCCCCTCGTTCATTCAAGTAATTTATATGAAAAACAGCGCAAAGAACATAGTTTAAGAGATGATTCATAAAGAATCTACAGATAAAAAATAATTTTAAGGCAATGTTTCATCCCAAGACATCTCATGTAAAATTTCAAGCAATGTCTACGTTTTCAAGTCAAGATGTTTTCAATTTTGTCTTCATGACTTATAAATACACACAGTAACTTATCCTACTAAAGAGCAGAGCAAGTTGCTTCGAAGAATCGTAAAGTAAAATAACAATTATTATCAAATTTTCAGAGACCATGTTATCAGAAAAAGGTAATTGAATCTATTCATTTCTAACAGCGCAGGGACATAATTTATTTAAAAAGGCTCTAGCCATATAGTAAAAGCAACCTTTCTGTTGAAGCTGCTCACATGTAAACATGAGGAATAGAAGACTGAGACTTGGATTGAGTTGAATCACGAATTATTTAACTGTTACCAAAATTACCTGACCTCACCCAACTAATGGAAAATGCTATATAAAACAATTCATCAATTATGCTTAATTTAGGGATGTGCAGTGTCGGTCTAACGACTGAAAAACTGATCACCGACTACACCGACAGTGTGCTCCGTAGTGCATCGACTACACTGACGGTGTTTCGAGTGGAACACCGGTCACATTGTAATCAGCGTCAACTGATACCAACTTCACTGAAGCACTGATGATCAGTGAAACACTGACACACCGACAACTTTTGATTGACTGAAGTCTTTAGTCACTCAGAAAGATATCGGTGTATCAGTGTTTCACTGAACACCGATGTCGGTGCCGTCAGTGACACCGGTGACAGTGTGGTCGGTGTTCCACTGCACATACTGTCGGTGCAGTCAGTTCTCCACTGGGGAACAGTATCGGTGTAGTCGGTGCTCCACTGAACACACCGTCAGTGCAAGTCGTTGGTCAGTATACAGACACTGCACATCCCTAAGCTGCTTAATCATTCGGAGAATTTTAGTCCGATACTGTCAATTCAATTAACTTTTGACAGAGATCCTTTCTCTTTTACTTAGCCACCATTTACTGATCATTCCCAAGTCACATATATTACTTGTGATAATATTAGTAATTTAATACAACGAAAATACATTGTCATTATTCCATGATATATTAAAATGCGTTTAGCTCATAAAAACTAAAAGTCTATAGATCCCATACTAGTAAAGCGAGATTTCGAGCAACAATGACAATCATAAATGGTAATTCATGAGTGATTTCAAGATTTCCAACCATTCCCGCAATACTACATAAAAAGAGCACTTGTAACCAATCATCAAACTCTAAATCATCATAAATCTCGTTATAGCGCACGAATAATGACCTTGAATACTTTTTTAGTGTGTCATTTTGTACAGCAAACATTTCTGTGTGGAAAAACAAACGTTTTCTCATCCAGTCACTATTGCTTTCGGAATATTTAGTGAAACACAACAGGGGTGTGTTAGAGAAAGCAAAGAAAGATGGACAACTTTTGTCTCAGGCGTTTCAAATAATTTTGTATAGTTAAAGTGCTAGAGCTTTGATAACTAATGTCCAGCTAAAATAGCTTGTATGATCTGAATTACCCCAGGCGAAATCGTTTAGCTGGTCCGAATTACCACAGACAAGTTTTAATGTAGTTGACATAAGTGTTCTTGTTGTGCATATTATATTAAAACGGTCATGTCACTCGCCGAGATACTTTCAGCTCCCATACAGGACTGTTTGCGCTATCGAATGATATACAGTTTTATTTGATTTCCATGGATGTAAGCGAGTCAGGAGATGGATAAAATGAGTATAGCAATTTTCGCTGGAGTTATCAGAATTACCCCAGCAGACTCTAAATGTTTTACTAATGTATTTACTCCAAACTAATACTTTAGTAGTTACTTTGTTAAAAGTAACTATATAACTACAGTAGTTACCATTTACAAGTAACTACGTAACTATAGTAGTTACTTTTACTAGTAACTACATAACTATAGTAGTTACTTTTACTAGTAACTACATAACTATATTAGTTACTTTTACTAGTAACTACATAACTATAGTAGTT
This sequence comes from Rotaria socialis, assembly GCA_905331475.1. Classification (NCBI taxonomy): domain Eukaryota; kingdom Metazoa; phylum Rotifera; class Eurotatoria; order Philodinida; family Philodinidae; genus Rotaria; species Rotaria socialis. Next base: position 3,943 of record CAJNYU010001708.1, on the reverse strand, counting down.
ACCATTTACAAGTAACTACGTAACTATAGTAGTTACTTTTATTAGTAACTAAGTAACTATTGTAGTTACGTAGTTACTAGTAAAGTAAAGGTAAAGTGCCACCCCTGGATGCAACATTTCCTACGTATTCGTTGCATATGTATAATCATAATTTTTTCTCTTAGCATTTGAAGCGCACAAAATTAAAAGCTAATATAATAATAGTCACTAGAACTCGACAAATTATGCCTCTAGATATCCAATATAATGTTTTTGTTCCCAAAAACGAATCATTCACTTGATAATTCTCTAGAAGTAGTGCACTGAAGGGTATGGGTGTTTTCATCAGATCTCAGTCCACGCCCACACCCTCAATAGAATTGGTATATTATAAACATCAATTGATAAAATACATTGTTCGTCCGTTATGAAAGGTGCTATACCAGAGGGTGTGGGTGAGGAGGATATCTACATCCACACCCACACCCCAAATTGATAATGGGTCTAACTATGATGATTGTGCACCAACAATTTGTATTTCCCAATTTGTTTCATTTAAGACAACAGTCACGTTATTAAGTTCAATAACAGATCCATTTGTACAAAGAGCATCTAGACCTGAAGCTGGTGCTTGTTTATTAATAAGTGATTGAACAACACCTGAACCATCATTCATAGGTGACGAACAAGCATTAGCTGGCCATGGGTTCCCATGTAGCCGATAATGGATGAATAATGGAAAAAATGAAGGATAATGCCTAAATTTTCAATGCATTACAATGCATTATTCCAAATAGTGCCAAAATGATTTGAGAACGTGGTTCAGAGAGAATTTTTCCAACATCAATGAAATAAGATGCTGTGGGACCCGAAGGTCTTGCTGGAGAAAAAGATATTTGATACCTCAGCAAAACAATAGGAGATTTACGCATCCAATTATTTTTATACATATCGATTTCCTTAGCTAATCGTTTGTTTTCACGCTTCAGCTTCTCGTAATCAGAATGAGAAACTCCAGTTGAACGTTTTGTTTTGTTAGTAACATTATGTGTTTCACCAGATGGTTTTTTTCGTTTATGAGTCACATCAACATTACAATTGATTTGCTGCAGGACTAAATCGAGAAATGAAATTAAAAAAGTTAGTACGAAATATTCATAAGTACCTAAAACTATGTTTCTACTGTTAAATTGAAACTGATAAATTCAGATTACTGGTTTATTATTTGAATCATGAAGTTTTTTTTTACTTTTTTTCATGATTTCAATTAAAAACATTATGATGAATATTTTCCATATTCAACCTTCAAATATTTTTTCTATTATTGTAATTATTTCGAATTTTAATTATCAGACCAATAAATTATTAGAAGTTTTGTTGGTGAGAAATTTAGTGCATAACTCTTGTTCCTTACATTGATTGTTAAGTCCCACGTCAATCATTATCTGAGAAATTCTTTACCCAAATAATATCAATAGGACTCACCAGCAGCGTCTGAAGAAATTGTTGTTGCTGGCAAAGCCGATGCAGTCGGAGTGTTTGAGATACTTTGTATTGCAGACACAGTTTACTTATTAGTTGTAGTAATTGTGTTACCACGTTGTTGAGATATTGTCGCGCACGTTAGATCTTCATTTTCATCTTCTGATTCTTCATCATTATTATCATCTGTACCTTTTCCTTCACTTTCATCAATAATTAATTCATTCGATGAATCTGATGCATTTTCATCAGGTTCTTTATTATTTTTATTTTTATTTGTTTTTTCACATTGTTGCGTCGTGTCTGTAAATACGAACAATATATATTTTCCCCAAATATTTCACTCTCCTTATTTACCTGAAGAAAGAACAATGCCTTTAAAACGATAGGATGGATCACCTGCTGCATTAAATAAAGCAGATGTATCAGTTTTTAAATTATCCTTCTTCGTAAATGATAATTGATCACGTGTGACAACATGGCAACGAGATGTTTTGTTGTCATGAAGCAAAACGTACTTATTCAGTTGATTCAGTGATTCCTCCTTTGTCTTTTTTGGTGCCATTTTTTAATCAGAACTATCTATAACAAAACAATAAAACACGACAAAATCATCTCTAAAATATGTTATAGTTTTTTCTTCAAATATTTGCTTACTATACTGCAAAACAAAAAAATCTCATCCACTTTGAATACAAAAAGTTTACATCGAGTATATAATGAACCGCCGGTCCTTTGTCATAAGAAAACACTGGAGAAGTGAAAACAAACTGTTCCCGATCTAACAAACCCTAATCAAACATATCTACCTATACTATCGATAGATGGCAATCATCTCCAATGAGTAGAAAGTAATTTCAATCTTCCATACGCTACGATTTTGCCACACGTCTACGCGAAACAATTTCGAGCGAGCCGAAAATATTCCTCTCCAATACTCATTCATCCACTTTTTCTTATACTTTTATTTTTAGAGATCTTTCTTTTCGTACATACACAACCTCTCAGGAGCGCATTCTTCCGCGTGATAAATATAATAGCATCGGTTTTCTTTTCATTCCGCTCAATCAAGATACATACTAACACATAGAGGTGCTACAAACAACTCATTCCGTATTATTTTTCACCTTTACTTAAAAATGTACGATGCTAAATTTGTTTTGTTTTAGGTTGTTTTGTTACGACTTTGTTAAGAAAAGTAAGATGTTGAATTAGTTTTCTATCGACTTATTCTATTTTTTTCTTCGTTTAGAAAATTGCTATTTGGCAGTTGTAATAGAATTTGGAACGATTCGAATCGTTACAATTTATATTGAGAGTTAGTTAATTATTCAAAAATGCTTTGTGCTTCCGGGAAGCTTTTAATGCTTAGGAAATCCATTGAATTTAACGGACAATCATTCCAATTGAAGAGTGAGCATATCCAACTGACAAATCGCTTTTCGGATTGGGCTTCCTGCATAGAATAGAACGTAGCGAGATATGGAAAACCTCAAAAGGACAATTGCCTATCAGTCTTCTGTCCCTAGTTATAGGCATTTTGCTCGAATTTCAGTCTTTATTATTGTATATAGCAACAAATTGAATGACAATATTTTGATCTGAGAATTCTCCATAGACAGGTCTACTTATTAGTAGGAGGTCCTGAAAATTTCAGCTCAAAAATATGTTTTCTTCTTCAGATATTAAACTCCAAAAGAAAAGAAAATTGCAGAAACCTTTGTGAAATATCAGTGTTTTTTGGACGTTTAATATCTGAAGAAGAAAACACATTTTTGAGCTGAAATTTTCAGGACGTTCTACTAATAAGTAGACCTGTTTATGGAGAATTCTCAGATCAAAATACTGTCATTCAATTTGTTGCTATATACAATAATAAAGACTGAAATTCGAGCAAAATGCCTATAACTACGGGCAGAAGACTGATAGGCAGTTGCCCTTTCGGAGTTTTCCATATCTCGCTACGTTCTACTATATTCAGGAAGTCCGATCCGAAAAGCGATTTTTCAGTTGGATATGTTCCCTCGTGATATACATTTTTTGCAATGCATTGCAATGTCCATTATTTCGTAAAATCGGCTACATGGGTAATATATCTGCAGAATGGTTCAAATTATTACTAGTTAAGTTATTATCAGATAAAATGTTTGTAATTAAACTGTTAGAAGATATCTTCGATGATTCTCTTTTTAATTCATTACGCTTCTTAGTCAAAGCACACTTCAAAACATTTAATTTACTTTTTACACCGGGTAAAACAGTAAATGAATTATTATTCAATTTCAAACATGCTGCTTTCTTTAAGTCAAGTAATCATCCGAATCGAGCAATAATAATTCAAGAGGATCTTTGCAAGCAAGCAAACAATTAACATTAGTAATATCTTGAAATTCCAACAAGTTTGCCACTTTTTCATCTGAATATTATTTAGCGAAGTCAAAAAACGTATCTCCTTCCAATTCCATAACATCCGATGGTACAT
>CAJNYU010001707.1:0-11621 GCA_905331475.1 Rotaria socialis | reverse complement strand
ACTTGAAAGATTTACATTTGAAAATAATTTTTCTTAAACAAAGCAAAGAAACAAATAATCTAATGATTTCTGACAAATGTAACAACAATTCATTGATATATGTTGCTGAAATACAGTGATGTAGGAGAGTAACAGCGATTAGACGAATGTTAGCTAGTAAAATACTTGTTATCTACAAAATAATTGTGAAACAGTTATTACTCGCTTGTTTCTGCCCAAGATGGCCACAATTATTGCAACCTCAAAATAATCTGACTGGGAGATTACTGGCCGCTGAGACATTTCTAGTTTTATCATTGCTATATTTCTATGTTGGTGAACAAATAAAAAGAACCTGCTGAAATTACTCATGAGTATATTTCTTTTTGAATATGAATATTTTTTTGAGCAACAACAGAAAAAGAAACGCACAGAAAGAGAAAAGCGCAGAAAAAAAACGAACGTTACATATCTTCTATCTTTTTCAAGAATTCCATATGTGAAGATTTTATGTTCAACTTTAATTGTTCATTACTTAGTTTGTCCTCGGTGAAGTTCTTTATAGCAGCATGTACCTTTTGTGTTAATTCGCCAAATAATTGATGATAGTCCAATCCTTTTGATTTTTTTTGATCCTACAACGAATAAAGGATTGAATAAAATAACTTCAATGTCAAAGTTTCAAAAGTTGAAATTTCGGTTCGCTCTAGATTATATTAAAAATAAAGACCAAGACACTAATCACCAGCAAGATACTGGTTCGTCGCATTCTAATTAAATCAGTTTCTCCATAGTAATATCACGTTGTAAATTGTGGTTATTTATTCACGTGTACCCACCATATTTACAATCAATAGGCAAAAATATGAACTGAATCTATAAGATAATCAATGCTGTGAGCGTTACAAACGATGACAGAAGCTTTTCTATTTTACTTATCATTACACGAGCTCAACAACGAGAGTACAAGTTACTTGAAGAATGAAAAGAATTTCTTATTTGGCTTTTTTCATCGAAACATAATATTAGAAAGATATTTTCAATAAAGTTTCATATGTAGCCTGATGTGCTCGTTATTGGAGAATCTCTATAATGTCATGGAAGAAAATGTGTTACGTCTGATTTTCTGTTTAAACCAATGCAGATTATTATAGAGCTTTTAAAGCAATTTCTAAGTTTCTTCAGTCTAATGCAGTTCTTAGAATTTGTTTTTTAATTTTTTATTACATCGTGCTGATTGCGAAATTTTTTCCTTTATTCATGAGAAAAAATTATCCAAACAGTTGAATTATGAAAAGAACCAACAAAATTAGTATCAAATTAGGAAAATCTTCATATTTCAGCAAACTAATTCACTGTATTGTCATAGATGTTGTCATATCGTTTTCCTATTGCATATCTTCTTTCCATTAACTATTATTAGCGTAAATTATTCTATTGCTCCCCTATATAAATGATGATTAGTATATCACTTTGAATATATCCTTACAGATAAAATGTTGCATCTTCCTAACGTAAATTGATAATACTATTTTTTCTCCTCATTTTTTACGTTGTTTTGTCTGATTGAAATCAAATTTAGAAACTATATCTATGTGAGAGGATACCGATGTTAAATAGACTTATTTTGATAAATATATCTGAATCCTTTCGTGTCGATGACAATCATGCAAGAATTAGAATATTTAACAAACTCTCGAGAACTACTTACAGAAAGTGATGATGGTGGAACATCTTGAGCCATTATTTTGCTTATTTATTAATGAGGCAAATTAGAAGTTTCAATCAATTTCTAATAGCACAGGCGATGAAGACAATACACGAATAAATCGATAAAATAAATTCTATCCGCCATGGCCGACGAGCATTGTACTCAAGCGTTATCAACCGAAATTTTTTTCTTTCTTTCTCTTGTTGCACAGAACAGACACAATTCTAACTTTCATTTCGATTGGCTGACTCGAATTTCTTTCTAACACATGTTGCTAAGCTTTTCCTATTCTTTTCTCGTTTCCGTCTTTTTATCTAGCGTGATCCATCAGTTTCAAACTAAGTGAAAAGAATGTCAACTTACTCGTGTCAGTGTTAACGTTGGCTTTTTTGTTGTCGAATACATCGTTTCAAAAAGTGTTTCGACATCTTCAGCTGTTTGAAGATTGATTGTTGATATTGATAATATCGGTTTATATTTAGCCTACAGAAAGTGAATAATATAGAATAAATGTATCAGGTGTTTTAAAAGTCCATCGAGAAACCTCTTCGAATTTTCGAACAAAATAAGCCGTGAACATGTTTAATCAGCTAGAATTTGTCATGTACAGCGTCATATCGGTTTTAATGTTTATCGAGTTAAATATTTCAATAAACTTAGGTAGAAGAAGTTGTAGAGAAAGCAAGATCAAACTTTTTAAATGTTATTTAAGTTTCGTGAACAATTAGAGAAGTATGCACCTTTCTTGCCCTTGAATAAAGTTTTGAGACTCCATTCATATTATATTGTATCTTTAATGCGACCCGAAAGATAAAAAGAAAAGTCATACAATATATCATTCAATACAACGGTTCAAGTTCTTTTAATATCTAGCTCATTTCTTTTGAAATGTTCCTTTTTGGCAAAATTCTGATTCCAAAGACAGCATGCTATACAGTCGACTCATATCTATGGATTTTAACCATTATATTTCTATTCTTGGTCGAAATGGTGATCATAATAGAAAACAACATTAAAACCTGAGTCGATTATACTAATTATCTATAGATTTTCCATAAATTACATAAAGAAAGAACCATACACAAAATTATTTTCAAACAGTCTCTAGGAAAGTACAAATGTGATTGTTACGAAATCCTTTGAGTAAAAATTATTATTTCAACCAGGTTTTGATTGCGATTCAGATTGTAATTAGCGTTTTGCTGACACATAGAAATGCAATGGTTAAAATCACGAAGCATAAATTTATCGATTGTGTGGCACTCTATTTATGATACTGAATTGCATCCAAAATGAAAGTTTTCAAACGAAATGAGCATATAGTAATCCATAGAGCTTGATTAGTTCAATCAAAAGATGTATTACCTGATCATTTCGATTCGTTCTGATTTCAGAAAAATTTACTATTTTANTTATCTTGTTCTGCAGCTAATGTAGCTGCATTTTGAATTTGTTCTTCATCATCGTCTTCATTAATATTTAATGATAGACAATCAACTACAGATGGATCATACGTATAATTTTGAAGAGTTCTAAAAAGTTATCTATAATATGCTATTGCATGGAATTAGTTTTACAAATAATTGGATAAAATACGATAACATAATAAACTAAATCTAACAACCATATGAAACAAGACATTTTAAACAAATGTCTCAACTTAAAATGATGAATTAATTTTACACTTAAGCAACTAATGACTCAAGTTAATATCTTACTAATTATTTTCACCGAATAGGTATAGCATCGAATGCACTCTCTACAAACTGACCAAGTTCGAGAATATGTTACAAGAGGAGACTGACAGCTGCTCCTCCTAATAGAGGTGATATCATCTGATTTGATCGTAAAGAAAATTAATGAATAAACAAAGCTACTTGCATTTTGTTCATTACACCAACTGCGGATGTCAGCAGTTATGTAGTCATATATTGATCGATGCCGTTCATATAAATGATTAAAGATCCAAATTAAGTTATTCTTTGATATCGAGTTCTCGAATTTTTCATCGCACTCAAGATCATTTGAAGCAAGGCATTTAATTAAACTTCCATGGCTGCTTACATCGACTAAATAGAAATAAAGTCAAAAGACAATTATCTTGAATAGCCTTGTGGTAGTTCAACTGACCGAATTGATTAAATAATAAATTTATATCATCTTGATCAGCAATTAATTTAACGACAAAGGATTCAACGCAACGATGTATCATTGTTACTAATTTAAAAATAAAAATAAAATATCGTAATACATCATTAAAAGCTTGAGCTACAAACAAAGCTACGCACTTTCAACTACAATGTAGAATATATCTTACTATGTTTAGAAAATGTAGTAGATACGAATATCGACGGTTTGATTTTTTCTTTATGTAACATTCATCTTAGACTATTTATTGTGCATTTTTCTTCTCTCGATGAAAATACTGACACACACGTGCATCCATGTATCTAACACACTTGTGTACGAAGAACAAGAGACGAAAAGAAATCGAAAGAAGATAAAATAGCTGAAACAATCAAAATTGAAGCTGTTTTAAATGGTGTGAAATGGGTAGTAGTTTTGAATGAATGTTTCGCCCAATAACGAATTCAACCAGAGAATATGGATTAGTTTAATCGACTATAAATTATCTTAAACATTATCGAAAGTGTTCGAGAGTCGAGTAAATAGAACTTCGCATCAGTTTTTTAGAGTTTCTACATTATATAATGCTAAAATTTTTAAAGGTACAAATTTAATATAGTTTTTTTCTCCTTCATTCATATTCATCAAGGAATTTGTGAACAAGTCTGTGCGTTTATGAAAGCCATCACAGAATAAGTCTGAAATTTAGCATTAATGAATGGTGAAACTGTAATGAAATGAGTTTTTAATTGCCTTTTCCGCGAAGAATCATCGTAGTCCCTCTGAAAGTTCCTTTTCAACTTGGGAATTCCTATTTCTCAGCTTTTGTACATACCAGAGGGCTCACGAAGATTCCTTAACAGATCGAATCTAAAATGATAATTTCATTTTAAAATTTTTATAAACATCTATCCAGGCATTTCAAGAAAAGCTGCCGAAATACATAATGAAGGAACTAATGATGATAGCTTAGAAATTTGAGTCGAAGTCGATTAAACTGAAAACTTTGATCAACTCACGTCAGTGATGTAATAGAGTTGAGAAATATAAAATTCTATTTCGTGGATGAGCTGCTAGCAGAGCTATAATGATGCGTATCATCGTGAATGTAGAAAGCTGGCATATTATTTACATTTTAATGACTAACAAACAGTTTTTTTTTGTAATTATGCGAACCTAATCATCATATGTTGCGCATCTAATTGATTATTACTTTATTTAAACCATTAACAAGTGAGTTCCAAATAATAAATGTAAACGCTATGGTACAAATATTATTTAAATTATGTAATATTTCCACTTATGACAAGTATATGACCAGACAAATCTTTCCTATCTCGGAAAGTAACTATTGAACCAGCTATATAGTCATGTTCTGGAGATTCATCTGCCACTCTCAAAGGCTATCTTGTTAGAAAAATAAACAGTGAATGAATTCATATTATTAACAGTGGACATTGTACATACACTGAAGTTGTTGCAAATAAAAATATCTAAAAAAGCAGCTATTTTAATAGACCAAGGTAATAGTCTTTAACAACTCAGTAGAAATGCGCATATGTTTTTTTTTTAAAACCCAATATGAACCAAGGCGAAATCTAGAGAAATGTTGAACATTTCAAGTTTTGTTGTTGCAGTATTTTGGAATATAAAAACAAGAAAATATCCAATTGAAGACTTTTTCAATCATAGCCTTTCATTCATATGGACTTTGCTCCAATAGATTTATTTACATAAAAAGACTCCTGCAAATATCTGTGGCAGGCGAGTTTGGAATAGTCTTTTTCTTAATCTTTTTAATAGAATTTTTGTTCAGATCTGACTTTAGAAATTTTTATATTGATAATTATTCCATGCATCTTTTTACAATGAATTTTTATATAATTCAACTCTCTCTATTCTTTTTTAAACTAGGAGAACATTGAATTTATCTGAGAAACATTTCTTCTCTTTCTGTTTTTCTATAATCTATTATCACGAGCAGGAAAAAAAAGAAAAATATATTTTTTCGATTAATTATTTTTTTCGCGCATTCCAATCTCAACTGAATTCTCATGTCAACTGTGCCATATCCAAATGATGACGAACGTGAACCAGGATTGCGTTTGAAAGCTATAGTATGTTTCTTATTTTCTCAAATTTTCATGCAACGAGTCCCTGTTTTTTTTTCATTCTCATATTTGGTATGATCGATCATCATCAATATTTATCACAGCATTACGAATTTCATGATTCGGTTGATGGTGAGATATATCAAATAATTAAATAAACAGAACTTATTTCTATAAATTTAATATTGAACTAGACTTTGGTCAATATGGTGAACAACATGTTTTCTTGGCAGTCGTTAAATGTCGCAAAGAAGTTAAAGCTATCAATGAGTGTCTTGTTAAATGGTAATTAAAATAGATTGAGTATTTTTTTAATTTTTTTAAAAATTCTTAATTGCCCAGGTCGATGATTCCGGACTCCGGAACCGACCGGAAACGGCGGGAAACGGCGTTATTTCCCGATACTTCCGTTGATTTCCAACGACATTCCAACCGGAAACGGGCCGGAAAACTATTCGGAAGGTGGAAGCAGTATTCCGTTTGGAAATCACCGTATTGTAACTGGAGCATTCCGCACTATTCCCGCCACCGTAACCGTTAGGAAAAATTGCCGGAACCGACCCGTGATCACACGGAATACCATCGGAATACGCGAAGGAACTGAAGAAATCCGACCGGTTCCACCTGGGAAAAACCCGGAAGTTCTAATCTTCCTGAGATCGCGCGCATATTTCCTGACACCCCACAAATAACCATCAATCATAGTCCCACCACCAATTAACTAAAATAACAGCCAGCTTCACCAATCCCCAATAACCTCACACACTGCTTCAAAATCATCCACTAAACCATAGCACACACTGAGAGATCCCGGGCTCACGACGGAAAATTTCAGGTATTTCGAACACTTCTGGTTTGAAATCATCCGAGAAAGACTCATAAAGGTCTTTTTAATCGAGTACCTTCCATTTGAGATATGTGACAGCAGCGTTCATTCACTTTTATGAAAAGGATCCTTTTCATACAGCAGCTTATTTGAGGTATTTCGAAGAATTCTTGTTTGAAATCAACCGGGAAAGACTCTCAAAAGTCTTTTTAATTCATTACCTTCCATTTGAGGTATGTGAAAGCAGCTTTCATTCACTTTTTTAGTAAAGCATCCTAAAATATGCTTTTTAGCGAATACGTCTTTTTCAGGTATTTCGAGGACTGCTGAATTCTTTTTTTCATTCAAAATGAGATTTAAAGTACTTTTTGAGTGTGTTGCGACGAATGAGTGTTCAAAATGCTTGACATACTTGCTATCCATGAAGAAGCATTTTCGAAGGATCTTTGTAATCAAAGTGCAAACAATGGTGCTTTCACATACTTCAGATGGAAGGTGATGACTAAAAACGATCTTCTAACGTCTGAACTAAAAGATTAGGAGGAGACAGACTCCAAAATATCAGAAATGAGGGGTATTACACATGACCTACTTTAGATTATTCTCTTCGAAGAAATGCAATGAATCGGACTTTAAAATATCTGAATGGATATGATAGAATGTGGAAGATCTTTAGTAATCCTTCTGATTGCAACATAAAAAAAGGGAAGTAAAAAAAATCAGAAACAAGTAGTAAGGAGCCAGAAAGATTTTCATTCATCTTTCTAGATAAAAGCCAGCGACGGGGACTTTCAGATACTTAAAAACGAAGCTGCTGAGTTCGTAATTTGTTCCGACATTTCGATTTCACAACGAATGAATGGGGTCGTCGAATATCTGAGATAAGAGGTATTAACGTAGAAACAGCCTTCAATGACTTTACCTTTGAAGTGTTGGAAATTACGCTACGGAATACCTGGTTCAACTCCATTTGAGATGAACAGAATATTGACATTGATGAATTGCGATCAGAGTTGAAGTAAAAAGTCTACCATGTGAATTTTTGGACTATATATCGACCGATTTTCTCAGCCATGAAGCATTGGAGAGAAAAACTAAGAATGGATTTGGAATCAGCGACCCCGATAACCTATAGGAAAATATTACGGATGAATTTTTTATCATCCTATTTGCATTCCTTTGTGGTTATTCAATTTTAATTGGGGTTATACCAAAAGTGATTCTTTATAGATTAGGTATGTCATATCAATGAAAATTAGTTTGATTAACAATATATCGTAAAGATTTTATGTTAGAGAATCGACAATTAGATTCAGCTGAATTTATGTATCTCCTGATTTCCAGCTAAAAATTTTCTTTACTCGAGTTTCTGTGATGCTTTTTGGAAAGTCAGTTTCAATCCGACTGTAAGCAGAAATTTTACAGATTCGTACTTTGAATAAGAAATATGTACTTATCCTTGCAGTTCATTAATTTTTTTGAATTAGAAGAAGAAAATATCGAATAGTTCTTATTCACCGGATCCGGTTGTTGAAAGGGTGCAATCCGGACTCCATACCCGGTTTAAAAACGGCCAGATCCTGCCTACATATCTAGATCGGAAACTTTTCATATTCCTTCGTTTCTGATCGTCAAAAGGAAACGATTGGAAACGTGCTCCGGAATCCTGCTGTAAATGGAAATCATCGGAAACGTAGTACGGAATCCTGTTGTAAACGGGAGCCGTATCCGCTTTTCGGTTCCGGGACCAGGAGTTAGCAGGAAATACCCTGGAAACGGAGACCGGAAAACGTTTCGGAATATTGCTTCCGGAATTCGATGCAAAATCACCGGATCAGACTGTTTCCCGCCGTACGTATTTGCCCTGGGTGAAGGTTTAATAATGAAAAATTTCGTGGAGAATGTACACAAGTATATTTGGATGAACGAACATAATATCGTGAAACTGGTGTTCATACAAAACAAATTAAACGACCTTATTATATAAATCCTCAAAAAGAATTAGAACGAATAAAGAAAATTAGAAAAGAATATGAAAGATTAGAGCATAAAGATGATTAGTTTTATTTTTAGATTAAATATAATAATGGTTCGTGTTAAACGTCGCTATTTTGTCTTTCAATTTCATTTTAATTCTAATCCTACAACTATAATTAAGTCANGGGGAAAAGGCGTACTCCGGTACTTCTAGAGTCCATGGAGTCCATGAAGTACGTGGAGTACAATGGAGTACACGAAGTCCAGTAGAGTACACGAAGTACAATTAAAGTACAGAGATTGCAAGTTACAATAAATTTCATAATTATTAAACAAGTCAAGTGAACTTCTATTTTTCGAAAATTATCATAGAATAGTAAGAAGAGATAATATACACAATAAAGAGAGAGCTTCTATAGGGAAAATCACCATATAAGATATTGTGTTATTTTCTTATATCCGTTTGTGTGATATATCTATGCTTATCGTTATAATGAACATGTACTACGATTTGCAATGATTTTGCATGTATTAACCGGAAATATGGTTTTCGAATTCGTACGACTGAATGTACCAGGTGCTCTTCCAGTATTAACTACTCTTCAAGAGCTTTCTTTAAATAAATAGCATTGAATGAAAGAAGCTGAATTTCGTTTTGATTCGCTATCAATACACATGAATTCGCTTAAAACAAATATTGCGGTTGCTACAGAAGACTGTATAGAAGTTATGAAGAAAATATCTTATGACAATCTTACTAACTCATTTGTTGACCTAGTACCATCTTTAAGTAATGGAATACCTACTAATCTACACTACCAAATAGACTCTTTTACAAAACTTCATGAATGGTTTTCTAGTGAAAATCCTTCACATTTTATTAATATTCATATGATTCAGCCTATAACTAATATGCAGATAGCACCTAACCCATTTTTACTTTCTACATTTGGAACAAGTAACACATATGAAGCAATTTATATCATCCGTCGATGAATACAGATATTCGAGCAAAGCTCGTTAGAAAATGTTCGTATTGTTGGATTTTCAGCCGATAGTGATTCAAAATATATGCGCGCAATGTGCATTCTAGCGTTTTTTTTGCTGCATTACCCAACATTAAATTAAATAGTTACACAAATGCATTTCATGTTAAAATTAAGAAAGAATGGAATTGGTATTTTCTTGGTGACAGTCATCTGTTTCTATGCTCCCAAGATGCTACACATCTGTGTACAAAGCAACATAATCGACTTCTATCTCATACAGTGTATACTTTATCATGCATGGTTCTCAGTTTTTGTTAGCCGATTGTGGTATATCTGGATCTATTAAATACCAAAAGTCTATTTAGAAAAAAGTCTATACGAACTAAGTGGTATTAGAACTAATAGAAAAAGAAAAACCAAGAAACCATTTTTCAATACCACCGACGCATACTATTGCATAGAAATTAATGCTCACCAATTTACATATCTCGCTTTATTGCTAATAGGAAAAAAATAATACCAGAAGCTATGAATATTTATCTATTCAGTACTCAGACGTACGAAGGGATATTTCGCTCAGCTCGTTCAATGTTTGAAACATTTTATTTGTTTGTAAATTTTAGTTTACAAGAGTTTCTTAATTGTGCTCAAAAGCTTTCTATGTTAGAAAAGTTCAAAACTGAAAGTGAGTTTTACTCAGCAAATGGAAATCTTTTTCTTCCAAAATATTATAAGCAGATAAAGCAATTAAGACACTCATAATATGTAATTACAGGAAATTATTTACTGAATGTAGAAACAATAACAAAAGTAAATTTTCAAGCATATAATGACGCTGCTGATCTACTTTCTCATTTCAAAATTAAAAATGGTCTTGATACAAAAAAGATAACAAATATCAAAGTAGTCAACAACTGCATGAAAGGTTCATTAATAAAAATAATAAGTATTCAAGATTATTCTGACTTAAACGAAGAGGACGAATCATCAGATTCGAAGAATGAATTAGATGAAATGTTAGGTTCAGAAAGTGATATTGACAGTGAAGATCAACAATATGAAGCATCAAACATATTTTCGGATGGAATATGCGATGATTTAGATGGAATCAAATTTTCTGATATGCGAGTATTCGATAAAGTTCGTCCCGAATTAGAAAAATCTTATTTTGAATTGAAAATAAATCGGAAGAAAAAATGTATAAACAAACAAATTGCTTGTTCGATTTTAACGGAAAACAAACCGGTCTTGTCAAACGATCGTCTGGCTTGTGTAATTCAAAAATAGGATATAATGAAGAAAAGAAATACTAGGATCTTTTGTTTTAATTCAGTTAGAAGTTAATGCGTTGATTTTCTTCGTATTGACAGATTTAAAGATATATGAAGTATAGGAGGATATCATTGTGTTATGTTTAAGAAAGGACATCATGTTGTTTGATCCGATTAGTTAAAAAGAATAAGATACGAAACAAATTATTGAAACCTACGATAAATTAAATCAATGACTGAGTTACTAGTTGTTTATATATTTTACAATAGAGAGACTCGATTCGTGGGTTGCGATTTTCGTTCAAATCGATTCATCTCGTGTTAGTACATTTGAAAAAAGAAAATTATTTTCGCATCACAAATACAGTTCTATAGTATATTTGATATTCTACTCGTGTTCAAATTAGAATAATTTGAAATAACAATGAAGAAAATATGATTTTAGAAAGTAACTATATCTCGATTACTACAAAAACAAATATCACAAAGAAATAAGGATGATTCATAGCAATCCTTAATACATTGTTAGTCTATGCTTATCGTTCAATGTGTTGTACTCTTTGTACTCTCATTGTACTCCGAGAGTCCACGAAGTCCACGGAGTCCATGGAGTACAGTTGGAGTACATGA
>CAJNYU010001706.1:0-10465 GCA_905331475.1 Rotaria socialis | reverse complement strand
AATGGAACGTTTGTACGCCAAATAAGTGATGGAATTCATTTTGTATCGACTCCATTATTTATTGCATCCGGTGATATTAACGGTGATGGTATTTCGGAAATGTGACTATTCGCATATTTCGTTATCGCTTTAGGACTTATTTCGTCTGCTCTGCTTCGCCTATAGCGATTCTGCTGTATGTAAACAATTGCTTATAGCGATTCTATAGGTTATATTAATTATGAAAAGTTTCGAAACTTTCACTATTTTGCATCGTTATAATGTGCATGTTATCTTCGCAGATTAAGTTTAAAAATCGAAGTTTCCTAAAAATAATGCTCAAATCGATGAATTTCTTCATGAGTAATAATATATTAATCATCTTATGTTTGACTTACTACTGTTAACATTCATTTACAGAATCAATTGATGTTTGATATTGTATTTCTTTCGTAATACTTGACACCAGTTGATTCAAAATAATTGAAGCTGATCTTTTGATGAATGGTATTCAATACTGCGAGGATTCTCGTTGGTTCATCATTAAATAGTGATTAAAAACAATCACGTACCGTGGCCGGTATGATGAGTCATTTGAGTTTTGAAGATTTCATGAAGAAATATGTCAAAAAAAGAATACTTCTCTCGACGAAGCAACCAACTGATTACAAGAGAGATAATAGCAAATAAAAAGTTGGGATTTTAGGCTTTAGAACATTGAGAATTATGTAATGTGGTAAATGTCACTGCATTCTAGGAAGAGTGACAGATATATAAGCCACTGAACAACAAAAGATTTCGACTCAGAGTTGAAGCTTTGATTGGTTGAATCATTTATGACATCAAGATTCTAACGTAACGCGAGAACATAAAGTACGTTTTGGGCTAATTATTAAAACTATGCATTTAAATCATTCATCGTGTGCTATAATCCTAATTTTAGTGAAGTTTTCAAGAGACGTATAGAATAAAAACGATGAACTTCATTTGATCATTCTGTTCTACTGATAACCTAAATTCCTTTTTCAATTAACTGAACGAAATCTAATCTACTCATCTAGTTTGTTTTTTAATGAAGAGTATCAATGTAGTCACGAAAACTAATAAATCATTTCATCAGATATGCTATTTATACATCATATGTTAAGTGACTTGTGGAAGACCTCCTATATTTTTTCTAATGAATATATGTAAGTACAGTTGATGATGTTCCTGAATCCTTGATAGTGACTTGATTCTAAGGAGCATCTTTATAGAGGACAATTATTTTTATTTTTATTTGACCTTCAAATATCGATAAATATTTCATGGATGACATTCGCATAGCATCAACTTGATCCTGTGCTCTTTCTGCAAGGCTAGTTAACAAGGGACCAAAGATTTGATCATTCATAGGAAAAGAACTTTGGATGCAGTTTACCTTCATATGTCTTCTCGATGCGTATTATTCTATTTCTATTCAGAATGAAACGCTGTGCCATTTGTTATGCACGCATAAAAAATACCTTTTCATACGATTTGTAGATGCAAGGTATTTGCGAATATTACATGAGTACACGCATTTATCATAATCAACTTCTTTTCATTGAAGCACTATAAGATAGTCGTATGGATTCACATGACCCTTCTCATTGTAGCATACGCATAATGCGAACAAATCTTATTGTTGTCGCTTATGAGAACAGTGATAATGTAGATCTTCTTGTTACATACAACAATGTCTCTTTTGAAAATCAAATGACGTTTTCAACTGGCTCTTACCCACAGTCTGTAGCTGTTGGTGATTTCAACAACGACACCCAACCGGATATCGTTGTCGCCAATTATGGTGGCAACGATGTGAGTGTCCTTCTTGGATTCATTATTATAGGCTTCATGAATCAAATTGCACTCACTGCTGGCCATGGTTCACGGCCACGATCGGTTGCTATTGCTGATTTTAATAATGATTCTCGAATGGATGTTGCGCTCGCTAATTCAGGTTCTCATACCATCGCAATTTTTCTTGGAGATGGCAATTATTCGTTTTCTAATCTAACGACATATTCAACTGGTTCTACACCCATATCTATAGCTGTTGGCGATTTTAATAACGATAGTCGATCTGATATCGTTGTTGCTAATTATGACTCTCAAACGGTAAGTGTTTTTCTGGGATATGACAATGGTTGCTGTTCAAATCAATCGACATATTCTACTGGACCCGACTCCTATCCGGACTTTGTAGCTGTTGGAGATTTTAATAACGATACTGTAATAGATATTGTCGTGATCATTCAAGGCACTAACAATTTGGGAATATTCCTCGGATATGGCAATGGTACGTTCTCAAGTGTTACTCTGATGCCGATGGGTTACGGTTCAAAGCCATTTTGTGTTCTTATTGGTGACTTCAACGATGACAGAAAGTTGGACTTTGCCGTGGCGAATGAGGGCACGGATAGTTTATCCATGTTTTTACAGACTTGTTAATTTGAAAACTCCTATCATATATCTTTACGTAATGGATTTGATGTTTATTATGATATAAAGTATATTTATTGGGTTTGTGAGGTTGAGGAAGGTCATACTAAATGTATTTCTTTTATTAATTTCCGTCTCTTTCTTGTAGGAATTGATCTTAAAAAGATTGAATATATATCAATTTACTAATAAAACGTCTCGGAGTGCTTCTGCCTTCTTCTTCAGTTCAGTATGTTAAAAGTAAGAGTAGAGTAAAATAAAAATACTTTTCTTTTCTATTTACAACCCTGTCTAAACGTTTGTTTTTCTTTGATTTTCCAATAGTGGAACGGAAAAGCAAGATCAAGGGGGAACAAACTGATTTCGGAAGCCGAAATCAACTTGAAATCATCTGAAATCACTCGAAATCATCTGAAATCACTTGAAATCAAAACCCCAGGCGAAATCATGAAATCTCGAAATCAGTTTGTTTCCCCCTTGGGCAAGACGATAATACTAGACGATTTAACTGATGTTTTACCCCATGTTGCGGTAAACCGCTAATTTTACTGGTTAATTCTAAATAGAATAGAGGATTGTACGACTTCAAAAGATATAATGTTTTATTCACAAATATTTTGTTTAAGGCGTAGCAAGACTGAAAACAAGACTAGTTTTTCATTGATTTATGTGCTATGTTAAATAGCTGCATAATCTATAGATGAGCCTAAATAAATCACGATTATACTGTTATCAAGATAGACGATTCTTTCTAGATAGCTGGCATTTCAAAACAACGCATATTAATATTTTTTATTAAATATGTATAAATGATGGATTTTTCAACTACATACTGTGCACTGATTTACGACAATAGAATGAGCATGCATAGTTAGTCTAACCAGGGTGGAATTCAAATTTATACAAAAATTACATCACTCTTTTGTAACGAAATTCACTTCAATTTCAAATAGTCGTGATGAATGCTTTTTTATTTATACGATTGTATGGTTCCATTTAAGATTTTAAACCTGCGACTGCGACTAGTGATGCGATGTTCAAAGAGCTTCTTTTTGGAGAGGAAAAGTAAATGGAAAATGATGTATTGCTTGACTTCTTGAATAATAAGGATTTATAACACGGACTTATTCGAAGTATAAAATGCATGAAAATTTTTTCTCATTGTTATTTTGATCACATTTTTAAACACTGATCTTTATTTGTTGATGTCTGTCGATACGCATGATCAAACAAGAAAATTCATTCCATTCTGTTCTTCGATGAACGAAAAAGTTGACGACAAAAACAGAATGGAAAGAAAATGTATAAATAGAAGAAAGAAAATGAATTCATTGCATTCGATTCCTCGCTCTTTTCAAGATTGGTTGACGAGAAAAGAAAAAAGAATTGATACAAGTATATATATATAAGTTTGCCGAATATCCACCTTGATTTTAAAAACTACTTCTAAGAATTTGCATGCAGGGTTTAATTGAAAACATTCAATGACAATATGGTTTAAGTAACTAGAACTCGCAACCGCCCATTCGTGGAAATACATCAATGACTATAGGATGGAACATTTTTAAATATTTATATTTGACCTTGATTTTAATGTTACTCATTCAATGGTTTTGCATTGTTTTTCCTGCTTTTAGATAATGTACAAGCCATATATAGACTCGACCAGTCGGAACTGGGAGTGGTTTGGCCTACTCTACATGACTGTTTATTGCTAAAACGAGGCAACGCTAAAAAGAAAGTTTAAAAATTACGTCAATCTGATATTCAAGGTTGGTTAATGGATATCTTTTTTTAATAGCCTATACCTTAATTTGAATACGCATCTACTTAGATGATTCGTTCAATCATGATTTAGATGTAAATCAAAACACAAGGATCGAAATTAGCAGTAACGAACAAGCAAAAAACTAAAATGGATATTGTTTTATTTTGTTGTTGTTGTCTATGTATATTATCTCTTTTTGTTTCGAAATAAAAGTAATGAACTAATAATTATATAATTGGACTATAAGTTCTTATTCAGAGAGCAACTGAACAGCTGCTGCATTACAAATGACTGGGACTAATTGAGAAAAAAATGCCAGCCTACTCCGGTTTACCGGAGGGTGTAGGTGTGTTAGTGTTGTTGTCACTCATGTATGTCATCCTCACCCACACCCACACCCTATATGTGTACGTATGGAGAACATATGAAATTCACACCCACACTTACTACTCCGAATAAGGGCAGACAACTTTCTTTCTTTCTTTCTTTCCTTCTTACTGTAGAGTTGTTGAAAATTGTGCTGCTATGGATATTTGTATCTTCCTTGTTTGTTTTTCTCTTTTATTCTCGGCACCTTTTAACGTGAAGGAGAAACCGTGGCTAGTTTTTCATCTGAATGAGTAAAAGAACGAGAAGAATCGTCTACACTGCTGTTGTTTTTTGTACAGGCTGACTTAAAAAGGCAAGATATTAATCTGACTATCAAAAACACTAACTGCGCCAAAACCCGTGTAGTAATATAGGCCGACATCGGTTTTAACACATAAAAATTACCCAAGTAATCATTTCTCCGTGTAAAGGGTGCAGCGGCTGGTAGCAATAAACGATTCATTTTCTTCTTTTTTTTATGAATTTACACATGTTTTCGATAGCTTGTGTTTCTCTCGGTAGTAACAAACTGAGAATTCATGCGAGTGATTGTTGGTTTATTTGTGGCTAAAACTGAAATAATATCTTAGATGTTAAATAATGATCACATTATAAGTAAGTGGAACTGTAGATCTGAGAACATATAATATAAATGACAAAAATATTTAGTCGATACTTTATGTAGTACATGCCTTTTTTTATCGAATGTTATGATAAAGTATTTTACAGCTGCCTACCAGTTACAATCTCTCACACTTTTTGACATCCCGAATTCGTATTCATTTCTTCTTTCTCGAAAGAAAACATTAACCGTGCTTAATTGAACACTAACTCCTCAGATATTGGAGAAAATTTGATGACTATACTGATAAATTATTCGAGAGTTTAGAAATGCATCTAAAAAACATATTCATGTTTGTAGTAACGATTTACACGGATTCAACACAGCTATACCATTATTTCTGATGCATCACAATCAAAAATGACGGAACTGAACACCAGGATCGTTGTACAAAACTGTTTACTAGTTTGGTTAGATCCAAGCCTAGATGAAACGAAAGATCACGTTCGAGATGCACTCACTCTATTCAGCGCTATCATTAATCCTGTCCATATTTTTACTGATTCTGATCAATGCATCGATTTTCTTACTGAAATAAAAGATGCCAAGGTTTTCATGATTATTTCTGATTCACTGCGAGAAAACATCATACCTCTCATTCACAATATGCCGCAGCTGTATTCCATCTTTATCTTGTGCAATGATAAGTTATGTCCTGACAACTGGATTCAATCCTGGTCGAAGGTGAAGGGTGCTTTTGATCAAATTTACCAGATTTGTGATATTGTCCGACGATTAACCAAAAAGTGCGAACATGATATGACACCAATGAGTTTCATCGCAGTCAATGATAATGACCCGGCTTCTTTATCCATCCAACATATCAATCAACTCGATCCAACATTCATGTATACTCAAATTTTCAAGAAAGTTTTACTAGAAATTGATGACAAGGATGATGATAAAGCTATCAAGTTCTTTACAGCATATTGTCGTCAAATATACAGCGATAATTCAGTCCAATTGAAGAATATTACCAAGTTCGAAAGTGAATTCCAACTTTACAAGCCAATCTGGTGGTATACTTCTGAATATTTTCTTTATTCAATGCTAAATCGAGCTCTGAGAACACTGGATGTGAACATTATGCTCAAAATGGGTTTCTTCATTCGGTTTCTTCATCGTCATATCGAACAACTCTATCAAGAACAATCCACTGACTTTGAACAACATTTTACTGTATATCGTGGTCAGTGTTTATCGAAAATGGACTTCGAGAAATTACTGAAGACGATAGGCGGATTGATGTCGTTCAACAATTTTTTGTCCACTAGCCGAGACAAAAATGTTTCTATGGCTTTTGCGGATAGTGATCCCATGAACTTGGATTCCATTGGCATCCTTTTTATCATGAGTATTGAACCGAAAATGTCCAAGTCACCGTTTGCTCTTATCGACAAAGTTAGTCAATTCGATAGTGAAGAAGAGATTCTATTTTCCATGCACACAGTGTTTCGCATCGTTGAAATAGAAAAAGTTAGCAAAAGCTCGCTGATGTGGCACGTACATCTTATTCTTACGGCTGATGATGATCCGCATCTAGCCGTTCTTACCAAATATATGCAAGAGGAAAGTAACGGGTCAACAGGTTGGGAACGGATGGGACACCTAATGCATACATTGGGTGAAAGTGAAAAGGGCGAAGAAGTGTACACGATGTTAATTGAGCAGGCATCCAATGAGAAAGATACTGCGAACTACTATCATCATCTAGGAGTGATGAAGGATCGACGAGGTGAGTATAGAGAAGCTATTCGATTCTATGAGCAAAGCATCGCCATTCAAGAACGAACAAAAGATCCCAACCATAAAAGATTGGAGACTTCTTATCACAATCTTGGCTTAGCGTACAATAATATGGGCGAATACTCAAAAGCACTTTCATTTTACGAAAAGGCACTATACATGGAAAAGAAAATTCTCCCTGAAAATCATCCCTCGTTGGCTACTTCCTACAACAATATCGGTTTGCTGTATGATAACATGGGCGAGTATTCAAAAGCACTTTCATTTTATGAAAACTCACTCGATATCTACCAAAAAACTCTTCCTCCAAACCATCCCCTGTTGGCTACCTTGCATAGTAACATCGGTGTACTGTTCACGAACTTGGGTGAGTACTCGAAAGCACTTTCGTTTTACGAAAAAGCACTTGATATCGAAAAGAAAGTTCTTCCTACAAATCACCCTGACTTAGCTACGTCCTACAATAACATCGGTTCAGTGTATAAGAGTATGGGCGAGTATTCGAAAGCGCTTGTGTTTTATGAAAAAGATCTTGAAATCAACCAAAGAATTCTCTCTCCAAACCATTCCGATTTGGCCATTTCCTATAATAACATTGGTGGCGTATATGATAACATGGGTGAGTACTTGAAGGCCCTTTTGTTCTACAAAAAGGCATTCGATATTTACAAAAGAAATCTTCCTCCGACACATCCAAATGTGGGTATGTCCTACGGCAATCTCGGCGGAATCTATTATAAGATCCAAGAGTACACAAAAGCGCTCAAATTATATGAGAAGAATCTAGAAATATTTCAAATGTCACTGCCACCAACTCATCCGCATATTGCAGCCTGCAAGAGAAATATTGAAGCAGTAAAAAAGAAAATATAACTTTGATAGATTGTTTTGCCTGAATTGATTCATTGACGATGCTTTTTTCTGCTCAATAAAAGTTCTACCTCTTAGAAATTTGTACATTAGAGTGTGGGTGTGGGCGTGTATGGTGTAGGGCGTGATTTCAGAGAAGTGCACTCAAGTCCATACCTTCGTACACTCCTTTTATTTCGTATGTCCTCTATATTTACATGCTCCCGATTTTCCCTATGCGTCCTCTATTCCCTATAACGGGTGTATTTCCGATACTCCCTATATTCTCTATATTTCCTTTACTCCTTATATGCCCTATACTTTCTATATCCTCTATATTCCCGACATCTCCTGAATTTCCTGTGCTCCGTATATTCCCTATATTATTTATAATTTCTTATACTCCTTTTTTTTCGATACTTCCCATATTGTATATATCTTCATATTTCCTATATTCGCTATATCTTCTATATTCTCTATGTCCTCCACATTTTCCTTACTCCCTATATAACCTACGTTTTAGTAGAGTAGTCTACATAATCCTAGAGCTTTCTAGAAACCTCGCAATAATTAATTTGATGTTTGGCCTGATAACAGACAGACAGTCGTGCTTTATTATAGAGGTATGGATAATAACAACATAATGTTGATGTTAACGACTCATATTACGTAAAAAGAAGGGGACAATGTTAGATATTTTAATTTTACTTTTGTAATAGTGACAATTATTAAAGAGATTCTTCTCCGTTAGATCGAATCATACATATTTGTAGATGAAAAAATTTCGAATTCATCTGATATCAATTGCGCAAATTATTTATTTCTAAGAATAGATCACGGTTCATTAATCTGTAGGTAAAATTGTTTTGTACAAACAGATAGCACGCTTTCATTTGTAACAATATGTTCGTCAATGTCTATTTTTAACCATTATTCTCTCAATTCCATTTCTGTTTCAATACTTTAATTTTATGTGAATCAATCTACTTTTATTTGTTTCATTTACATAACAAATTAATAATAATCACTTTATTTCTGCATAAGGAAAATAGTCTTTTATATCTTCAGGAAATTGTATTTTTGGACGAAAAAATTCGTAAAAAGGTCCATGATATTCTAGTTTTCTAAATAAATATACGTGATTCATTTTCGCACAATTACTTCGTGTTGAGTTTCTTCGAAAGTTGCGTGTCACTTTTATATCAACTATTTCATAATTCATATAAACACGCACATGATATGTTAAACACATTTTGGCATCCAATAAGAATTGTCGATGATAATGTATGCAAGTATCAAGATGATCAAGATGTTCAAGATCCGGGTAATGAATGGTCGCTAAATCTCCGTTTTCATTGTTTGCTTTTCCAAATTTTTTATTAGTTTGTCGTTGTTGATTAACTACAATGAATTGTTGCATCAAAGGAATTGATTTTTGAATTTGAAGAAAAAATTCATGTTCAAAATGACGTTCATCAAATAATGACACTTTACGAACACATTGAAATATTCCACCTGGAAAATTATTTGTTACACCATTGTAATGATTTAGTTTATATGGATATGAATAAATAAGGCAACGAGCTTCTTTTTCTTTTGAAAAAGAATGAAAAGAATGAATAATTTGTTTATTTTTAAAGTCTCTTGCATATATTCATTTGCTAGTAAATTAACTTCATTATAAAAACGACTTGATGATCGGATATTAAAGGTGAATTTGTATAATTTTGGCACATGATTAATAATATTTATTTTTAAATCGTTACTATCAACAAATGTTTTTCTTTCATCAACAATAAGACACAAATCAAGTTTTTTCCTAGAGAAAAATAATATTATGCATTCATTTGTGTGTGTGTGTGTGGATGTCTTCTCTCGCTCAAGACTCACACCCTTGTTCGATTTCATAATTATTTACAACTCGAGCATTATGTCATGGTTTAATAAATTATTATCATAACATCGTTCAGTTTCGATTAACTCTCCAATAGCAGATATTCTCAATGGATTACTTGGTGAATTTTGTGATGATGAATCACTATCATTTGATATTGTTTTTGTCGTTGAATCATTCATAACTAGATGTTGCGGTGAATTAGCTGCAGTAGGTAAAGATGGAAGAAGGTGAGCTTGTGTAAATGAAGCTGAAAAAAATTATTAAATATTAAAATCTTGTTCTTTTTTCTCTCTTTGTTGAGTAAGAGAAGGGAGAGAGACGCCATTTGTAAGAAAATGATTAGCCATGCTTATCAACATCCACTAAAATTTTGTCAGATTTTTGACAGGACAAAAAAGAAGAACTAAGAATAGTAAACAATCCCACGCGCATTTAGCAGTCGTTAAATAGCTACTTTTTTTCGTTTCATGGGTGCAGCCATTATCATGATCATTTTAATTGTTATTTAGTTCTTGTCGTTATTTTGTATTGTTTTATTTTTTGGTTGGTAATTCTAAACTTACGATAAGATATAATAAATGATGTTTTCTTTTTATAATGTGCATAGCGATTGTATTTGGCTGGTGCTCTAGTTAGCGTTAGTATTGGAAAGCAGTAGCAAGTAGTAGTGAATATCTTCTTTAGCATTTTCTTCTTTCTGTTCACACAATATGCAAATCAAAAGAATAGTTTTTTTTGTTGTTGTTAATTTACAACCAAGCATACATCGATA
>CAJNYU010001698.1:0-105697 GCA_905331475.1 Rotaria socialis | reverse complement strand
CTTCAATGAAACATGGGGTGCTATTCGTAAATTGAGACTGACAAGTAATTGATTCAGAATCCGGAGACACCGATATAAGTTTTCTGTGCTTTGAGCACAATCTAAAATAAAAATGTATTAGTTTAAATGAATCGTTAAATGGGGGAGAAAGATCACACCTTCCGCCGATTGTGAATCCTTCTATCCTTGAACACATAGAGAGATTAGCCCGATGACAACCAGAAGCTGGTGGACGATACTTGGAATCATCATCCGGGTGATTGCATCTTGGAAGAACGTCGCACCAGTCGATTCCAAAAAAACTACGATACTTCGGACAAATTGACATGGAATCATCAATAAGAATATTCTTGAGTAGTAATCAGTTCGCAATCAAAAATTTCTCGCTAATTATCATGTTGTCATCTTCTACTTTGTTAATAACACGAAGATTTTGAAAATGTGGTCGAATGTCTCGTTCAGCTAAGTAAGCAAATGTATAACATTGTCGCTTCCAGTCAAAATAATCTAGGTAAAGACTGTAATTATATAAAATAGTTTAGGTAATAAGAATTTCTTAGGATACAGTGATGTTCCGCATGTAGCCACTATCTCTTTACTCCAGAGGCAGCATTGGCCATAATTAACGGGAACCAAAGCCGGTTCAGAATGAAAACTTATGCTTTCTTCTTCAGTGCCCTCGATAAGTATCTTTTCTGAAAATAGACATAGTTTTCACATGAAAAATCTCAAACACAAACCAACTAACCTGGAAATTTGTCTCTTCGATGCTCGTCTTCATTGACAACAATGAGCGGTACATATAGTGTCAACATAGGTGCAGGCTCGATGTATGAACTGGCACCAAAATAATTATCAGTAACATCCTTAGACAAATTATTGCTCTCGATGAGACCATATTCGACAGAAAGAGAACCATTGAAAGACGACATAGTAGAGGCAGAACCTACATAGTTTTATCGCTCAAATTGACAGTTCACTGGCATACACTTTTCATTGGCTGATTAGCACTTCTAATTGTTATTGTTCAACCACTCACGGAGTTCTCACTGTCTCTCGATTGATTTTCAAGCGTATTTGACGCAAAAGAGTTTTATCTTGCATAAGAGTCAGTACCAGTTGACCATGTGCTTTCACATGTGGCGCTGATGGAGCCCACTGACATATTCGAGTAACTAGTGTCTTTCGCTGATGTATTCGAAATACTAGGAGCAAATATTCGCGAGGCTCCATCGTTATTAATAGTTGAATCACTATCTACTCTTCAAAGTAGGTAGGTTGGTACACACGACCAGAACGATAGTATTGATCAGTCATCTTACACGAAAAAGATATTTTTCATAGCGATTTGTTTCTTTTCATCACTATCTTTCATTGCCTTTCTTTCGTCCTTGATTTCGTCGCACTCCATGAACTTTATTTTCATCGACGAGAGCATTTATTGTGAGCAATAGAGACAAAAAATAAAGGTTATTTCTCCTCCCAACAATGCTCCGTTCAATAATGACTCTCCCTTGAGTATAGCACAATCCAATATGCCCATTACTGTCTACTGTGTCAACCATTCTCGTGATCAAGTTGAACATACATATAATATAAACTCATATTCTCCGTCATAATGTTTTTCAATAAAGATTCTCTAGAATCCAACTGCCCCATAATATAGTGGACTCTAACTTAGTGTGAAAATCACATATGTGCCATTGATCATTTTATCACACACCGGATTCCATTCAACCGAACACATTTTTCGAACACTATATATTTCAACACTCATTTCTGACACAACAGGTGTACTGTTAATATTATCTGCATTGAATAATGTAGAATGTATTAATCGATCTAGAAACATTAAATTTGAGCTGAACGCTTCTTGCTACGTGCAGTTCATAAATAGCTTGTACTAGTACTGATTTCGATAAATGATGGGTACCAACAGCATTATGAAAGTTAAAAAGCGATCCCACTTCTATCATAGGTTAATGAGTATAATAATGGTTGAAATAGAAAAATATTCTATCTCTTCCAAAACAGTATACATTTTCACGATATAAACTTTTAATGCCACCTCCGAGCCCCTCCCTCCTCCGCCTTACTAGAATACCAGTCAGTCACATGCAACATATTACCGGCATCATCCTCTCCATGAAAAATTGCTTATATGTTCCAAATATATCATGTTTTTTAGTTTGCGAAGCTCAGCTTGAAAAAAGAAGTTAACCTGTTCAGGGCTCTCGGTGCGCCTCATGCAGCCATGGCTCCCATAGAAATCCCACGTTACTCTTTGCAGAATCTAATAGAACAAAGTCAGGCCTATCAGGGCCAAAAATACAAATCGTTAAAAAACATACAGTTTTTTAGATCGCCACAGCCTAAAAATGCTAATTTAGCACAAATGCTAATTTTGGCAAGATTCGCCTGAACGGAGGTTTTGTCTTGGAAAACTGAAAGTTTCACTAGAATGAGGCATGAGTGATGGCTTTCTATAGATAAAATTTTAGCACTACACTATGTTTTGGTCACGAGATATTAGACCATGAAAATTGATAAAATGATCATTTTTTGCTTATACAAAGGTGTATACAGAAAAGTTAAAATACAACCGTTTCACTTGAATTTTTTTATGGTAAGAGCATTACCCATTGTTAGTATCTACACGAAATTTCAGCTCAATCGATTCACTTTTTCTCGAGATATAGTCATAATACTGAACGGATTCGTTTCAATTTTGAATTTCAGCGCTTTTCGTAAAAATGCAGTGAAAATATTTTGGTTCAATTTTTTTTATTGCGGTTTGCGTCAAACATCATCAAACACTTTTGTCTATCATATATATCAATATGAACAATATCTGAGATACTCGATTGAGCACTGTAGGTCGTGGCTTACGTGCAATGGCTCATATGACGATTATAACTCGAAATTCGAATTCGAAAAAACAGTTGTCCTATTTTCCTATTCTTATAGGAAAGTGTATATGAAAATTATAATTCGAATTAGAAAAAAGCTTTTCCTAGTTTTCCTATTTTCCTGTTCTCGAATGGAAGTGCTGATTGAATTTTTATTTATTTTCGAAGTAACTTTATGTAGTTGAAGCTTCATTTATATTCGAATTCGAATTAGGCATCTCATGAAAAAGTTTCCTCTATCTACTGTTAAGATATGAGCTATTATTTTTGTTAATCACAGATATTTACTTGTGTATTGTTAAGATTAATCAAATAAAAATTTGTCGCTAAAATAATAAAAACTTCAACAAACTAGTTCCAATTCTGCTTTCATGAAACATGAAATAGAATCTATTTTGAAGATTATCCTAATGGTAATAATCTAACTAATTATATTCATTTGATTATCCCAAGCTGTTCCTAAATATACATGCATAGTTTATCGTTGATTTCATTCTCTTTGAAACTCTAGCTAAACATACATAGTGTTTTCCTTTTGTACTAATAGACTACTCTTCAATTTGCGCTATGAGACACTCACCATTGTCTGTTTTTCAGAATATATTGTTGTTCTTGTAAATCTGATACTAACCGTATTTCAGATAATTAAGTTGATATAGAACTCATTCTCTGCTGGTTCATAATAGTCTATGAAATAGCTAAGACTTATCGAATTGAAGAAGAAAAACGTTTTTTAAGTATGATATTGTTATCATTAATAATTATTATTTTCAGCACATCAATATCGTTTGATCGCGTTCTTGAAATAATCTTAGCGATCATTGACTTATGAAAAAGTTGGTTCTCGTATACGATAATACTGCTATTGAATTTGTATGACTCATCAAAAATTGCACATCTAAAAATATATTAGAGTCAGTTTAAATAAATTTTATCTGATTGTCAGTATAAGAGAGTGTGCTTTATCGATTGTTTTACCATTTTTCGTAATCTTAGATATAAATATTAATGCAGGTATCTAGAAGAGAGAATTTATTTTTGGGTTAGCATAATAGCTTAAAAAATAACTTTAGCAACATTATCAACTAGTTCTACATCAACGACTAGCACCAATATGAGATAAATTCGATTTATTCACATAAACTTCTTACTATTACTTCCGACATTTATATGTTTTTAGCAACCACAACTCCAAATCCTCTATTAGGATCATTTAGTAGTACTAATTCAATAGCTAATGTATGGACACAAAACAACTATTCATACATAGCAGTAACATCAGGAACGCTGACACTCAACTTTACTTTAACATCAAACAGTAAATTCGATTGGTATATAGATGATGTATCTGTGTATAACTCAACATCGACAGAATTGCTGACGAATGGAGATTTTCAGAGTAGTACAACACTTGTTGGATGGACCTCTGGAAATTCTGGTTCATGCGGATCCAACACCGGTATATCGACTAGCAATGGTCATATGTCAACTCAAAGCTACGTTGACCAGTGCTCTGGTCAGACCGCTTGGATACAACAATCATTCTCTGTCACTAATGGTGATCTCTACAGTATTAGTTTTTGGTATTTCCTCGATCATGTTAACCCAGGACTTGGTAGTGGAGTTGTACAGTTGGATGTTACTATCAGCTGATTGGAACTTTAAAATATTACGTTAGGGAAGTTAGCTCAAGATTCGAGTTTTTCCAGCCCCGATTCTCGTATATGACTGTGTTAGTTTTTATTTTCGTTGTGTTGGATGCAGAATTTTGCGCTGAATCGAATGGTGTAATTTTTGGAGGGGGTACCAATTAAAACCTGGGACTTTAGCCGAAAATGCTACTTTTTTTGAAAATATTGTGAAAGNATTCAGTGCAAAATTCTGCATCCAACACAACGAAAATAAAAACCAACACAATCATATACGCGAATCGGGGCTGGAAAAACTCGAATCTTGAGCTAACTTCCCTAACGTAAAATATTCGGAATTATATTGGAAGTATGACCATACTAAAAACATTATCCTATTCATTAAAAAAGCTTGTTAGCGCAGCCGCTTCGGGACTAAAACGCGGAACTCACATATGATTTTTCGCCTAACTTACTTATAAATAATGCGTGATGCGAAATTTGCTATAAGACAATCGATCGGTAGAAAAAAAATGTCATGCTTAGTTTTTGCATGCTGGCTAATATGTGTAATGCAAGGTCGTGCCTGTAAGTAGGTGTGAGGGAGTCTCTAAGGGGATGCAAGGGATGGGATCTGTAATCGGGTGGGGGCGGGTTGGAAAGCCGCAAAAATCTCGCTTTTAAACTTACATTCACCAATTTCTTCGAAAATATATGTGGGTTCCACAAAAGAGCTTGATAAATAGAATATCAGTGTTTGTTTTTTCACGCCTTTCATTCTATAAATCATTTTATAATGAGCTTTAATGTAAACAAAATATATTTAAAATAAAATAAATACGGAACAGAGTACGTTTCTAAGTGATGTTGAATGTATTATATTTCAAAAATTTCAATGCTTCTTCAGTGACACATCTATAATTTCAACTATTACAAATCTCTAGCCATGAGATGCCTAGTTCGAATTCGAATATAAATGGACACCCAACTGCATGGTATCAATTCGAAAATAAGCGATAGAAATAGATTTAGTTTAAGATGGTGTGGGTGTGGGTGTGGGTGAAGGGTACCCGGAAGGGGTGCAGGGGTATCCGGGTTACTTCAAATGTTGTTATGGGCGATGGATACCATGGAGAAATGCTCAAATATGGATGCGGGTGAAGAGTATATATGTATCCATATGTCGCATATATATGCCGACATGACTGAGTGGATATGTTGTTCGACACATATTCGCAACATACTGTGTTCAAACATCAGTATCACCAGTTATGTAATGATCCTGGACAAATCACTAACGACTACTTGCCTTGGATGACTCATCCGATAGTGTATTGATTGCATAGCTAGTCAATATAAATATACAGAGTCAAAAACAAACCCATCATAGATGTCACAATCACGTGATACTTATGATGATCGCCAACCCTTACGGGAGAAGCGTTGAACGGAAAGAAGTGCAGAAACCGTCGTCCGTAAAAAGAAAAAGACAAAAGAAACTAGCGCACGTAGACCCCAGTGCTGGCCTCAACGGGCGATAAAGCATATGGGAGCTATTATTATTATGTCGCATATATCGAAAAGTTAAACTAAAACTAAATCTAGGAATAGATTTAGTTTTAGTTTAATTTTTTCTGTTCTCCATTTATATTCAAACTCGAATTAGACAGCTACCCGAATTATAAGTGCATCTTCATAATTTAAAAATAAAAAAGTTATTTTTGTTTCATCTAAATTCTATCTTGGAAGGTATTTTAAACGTTAAGCTGTATTATTAAAATTCAATAGTGTAAAATATACATTTATTTATTTATTTATTTATTCTTGATATTTATGGTTCACAGAAATTCATTTTACAGGTAAAGGCAAACAAGAATTGTTTTAATTTTAATCTTTCTATTCATTATAGATCATACCAGAGCTATTTGTTTTTTTTTTCTGTATTACGTGAAATTTGTCGTTTTTGAATATGTGAGATACTACGCTTGCCACTTTTCTGTATTTTTTAAATATAATATTAGTTTAATAAATTTATAAGATGATACTTATATATCCTTTTGGATCCAATCAGAACTGAAAAAAGCACCTGATTCTGATATAGCACGAACGCGAAGAACCGCCGGTTTTTTCGCGGTTTCGATGACATGGGAGTACATCAACCGTATTATTTCAGTCAACACATGGTACGCCCTCTGTTGATTAGCATACACCAAAAACATTATTGGATGAGTCATACTCGACAAGTTCTTTGTATCGATCAAGTCTAAAAGAATAAGAAAACTTCGTTCTTTTTTATTCGAATGTATAGTGTTCCAAATTTACTACAGTATTATCAACAAACTGTCGTCGAATTCAACTCAACTTTCTCTTCATTTACGTAAGATCAAGTTTTCTTCAAATTTCTCAACTTATTTTTTACTCTAGAGCTTCGAACTGCTAACGTGTCGTCAATAAAAGAAAAACCTTCGGTGTCTTTTTATAGTAGTCGAAAAGTAAAAGCACATTATGCTTTCTTTAAAAAACTTACTGAAACAAATATTATTTTCTTTTCGTTATCTAGCGAATAGATCATGCACTAATAATAACAAACGGTCGCATGGCCAAAAAATCCAAACCAACACCAGAAAGTATTTAACATATGATTAATTGAAATTGAATTAATTTTTTTCTTTGTCTAGTTATTTGTTTGAGTGATGATGATGATAACAATAATAATAAAAGCAATCAAATAAGTGTACCTATTGTAAAGCCAATAAAGCCACCACCACCATCATCATCATCATCTTCATCAACTATCGTTAATGATGATAATAAAATTGCAATATCTCAAGTACCCGATTGGATTATTCAACGTAAAGATGTAATGCGTATACCAGCATTAACATTAAAACATTCTGATTTAATTAAAAAAACATATGAACTTGCTTGTTCAGCAGTTTGCTTTGGTATTTTAGAATTTAAAGTTGAATCAGAAATTATTCTTATGAAAGAAACTGAATTTGAATTAAAACTTAAAAGTAATTACATAGAAAAAAAAATAGAAAAATTTTATTTTATTTTTATATTGATTTAAGGTGATTTTATGGTTAATTTCAGTATAAAATTAGCTTATTCAGACATTATATCATTCTTTTATTCATTTCAATCGCAACCACCAGCGGCATTTATTCAAGTGCGTCCTGATTTTGCTGATCTTTTTGCAAAGTATATTCCATCAACTGATGAACATGGAAAAGGATTTGATCCACATTCAAAAGGTTAAAAACAATATAATACATATTCTTTTTTTTAAAATTCTATTCATATAGATGAAAGACGACGTAGAATTGTTCTATGTCTCAAATCCTCACCGGACGCAGAGAAAAACAATGTATCTTCAATTTATTATTATCTAAAAGCAAAATCTTCCACAATGGTACGTTAATTTCTTTTCCTCTTTCTAATATATGTATATAAAATAGTTTTTGAATATTCGTAGAATATTTGTTGTGTGAGCAGTTCAAGAGCTCAAGAAATCTACAATTTATCTCGATTTGCAAATATAACGGCATTAGGTTCGATAACACAGCCATTTGTTATTAATGCTAATGAATTGTATGTACTATTTTATAGAATATATGCTTTAAGATATCTATCGATATTAGGATAATGGAAAAACTTCTTTATATCTTAGTTGTTTTGAATAAATTTAAAATTATTTTCATATGAATAAAAGCTAAAACAGATCTATAGGTAAAATTCTGTCAGTTATTTCAGCAGGCAAAGCTTTTCAATACTAGACGAAGAAATGCTGTATAACGACCATGCTTAACTAATTGACCTAAATAAATTAGTGTGAATTAGTCCGAGTAGTATTATAATTATTTCTGGGAAGAAAATTTCTATTTCAAAATTGTTTGTCTCAGCTAATAGTCATTTCGATTTCAAGCAATCATGTGTGTGATATTTACTTTCTAGGGCTTCAAAAACAGTTGGTTTAAATAATAATACAATACGATTTGATTTATCCTGTGATGATTTATTATGTTTAAACGAAGGTGAATTTCTTAATGATAATATTATCGATTTTTACTTGCAGTAAGTACAGAAGAGTATTTTCTATGTTTTCCTGAAGAATTTATTTCTTTTCTCTATCGAATAGATATGTTTATTATAAAAAACTTTCTCAAGAAGATCGTCAACGTACACATTTATTTAATTCTTTCTTCTATACAAGATTAACACGAAAAGGCAACGATGATATTCTTAATACTTCGTAAGTTTATTCTTCTACTGTCTACGTTTAAAAGGATATTGAAATCGTCATAAAAATTGATATATACATTAACATTTCAATTAAAACATATTGTATTAAGCTGCAACGTTCGATTATTTTGCATGCTTCAATATGTTTCCTCGGACGTTAACTGAAAATGACACTATGAAAAATATATTTCTTTCACAACAGACATTCTCTACCGATGGTATAAAGATCGAGAGTTGAAAAACATTTAGGATAATTATTAGTTTTATTTGTATATTTCTACATCCATACCATTCATGTAACTGAAAATTGTTTCTAGTATACTCGAGTTTATATATGATTGAAAAATACTATTGAATTAAATGAATGTTTTGTTAATATATCTTGTGGAAATACAAATTCTTAATTAGTATCAATGTCAAGATAAAATACACGTCTAGGACATTCGACAAAATATAATATTAATGAAAAAGAATAAAAGTGACTTCCAATCGAATAAATACCAAGTTTTCATAATCTTTTCTAATGATTAAGTATTACTATATAGATTTTTCGTTTTGGAATGACAACTCGAAAGAGGGTGAATACTTTTTAATTCATACTAATATCAGTATTTTCGACATGTCCAACTGATTTTATCATAAAATAAGAAAAAAGGCACTGACAATGATAGATATTGTGGACGATAAACACTGCAATTTCAACATTGTAACTCTTCTTTGATACCATCGAAATAAGATCACTACTATTTAAAGAGATATATGGCAATTACCTGTTTTCTTTCGTTGTCTCCAATGAATATAGAATTCGAAATGATAGTATGCTTACAAAAATTGCATTTTATCCTTGAGCTTAAATTTATTTCATAATATTCATATAATAAAATTATGTTTTAAAAATTTAGAGCAGCCGAAAGACGTTACAATCGTGTTAAACGATGGCTTCGGGATGTGGATATATTCTCAAAAGATTATCTCATTGTACCAATCAATCAAACAGCTCATTGGTATCTTGTAGTTATTCAATTTCATAATAATGTTCCAACAGAAGGTGATCTAATCAGTGATGACGATGAAAGTCATGGTATGAAACTTAAATTAAATTATTATTTTTTTTTATCAAATATTTGAAGAGAGATATAAAATATTTAAATTATGAATTATCTATGAATTTTTTATATTAAAATTTAGAGAGTAGAATGTGAAACATGACAGTTTAGGTTATTTTCTAGAGATGTTTTCTTTTTTGTTTTTCATAAGATATTTCTTGACAAAGTATATCGTCATAGTTATTTCATCAGTTTTGTTTTTACTCATATAGACAATCGATCAAACTTGAAAAAGAAGAAAATCACTGAATGTAAAATTCAAATAAATGTCAATAATAGTACTCCCGGTGAAGCATCATCATTATGTTTAACATCGAATATTCATCCGATCGAGGTGCTCGATGAAGTAGATGAAGTCACAATAAGCAATGATAATCAAATAAATCCTAATAGTGAAAAAGCTCCTAATCGTAAAAATCGTTCTCAAACACCAGCAATAATTATGTTCGATTCATTACGTACTGGTCCTAAAAATCGTGTTGCAGCTACTCTACGTGAATTTCTTCAACTTGAATATGATCATAAAAAAACTTTACCAGTTGGATCTTCAGCACGAAAAATATTTAATTTAGATACAATACCAGCTATTGAAGCTGCTGTACCACAACAACCAAATTATTTTGATTGTGGTCTATATATTTTACAATACATGGAAAAGTTTTTTGCTCATCGTTCACCAACAATAAATTATCAATTACTCTCAACATTTGAGAATTGGTGTGACAACAATTCAATGGGCTCATCGAAACGAAAACAAATATTTGATACTATCAATCAATATGTTATTCCTAAAGAAGTGTAATCACTAGTGGTTATTTAGCTGTGTCATCATCTTCTTCTTTTCATATTCTAGTTATCCGTATTACACTTCTTTTTTTTTCGTGTTTTGCTATGTATAAGATTATTTTTTTTCCTCGGATGTTATAAAGAAAACATTAGTACAGATAAAAGACTGGAAGATGGTCATAAATATATATTTGTTGATATATTATTTACTCTAGAAAATCTGCAATATTTATTACATTTTGTCAATACAAATATGACTTCAGAGCAACGTCGATCTGGTAATAACAATCGACAACAGGTATTGAACACTATGTATCTTGCGAAGTGAAATCTAAGTGTATCAACTGTGAGTTTTAGAGATTCTATTGTTTTGTCATTAATATAAAATTAATTATTCACAAATCATCTTTCGATTGTCTCAAACTAATTAATTCTATGTGTAATCGAAAAATGCATGCATGCATCCATGCATGAATTTTATATTAATACACATAAAAGTGGACATTAACGCTTAATGTTTCATAATAAATAAAGTTATAATCGATAGTAGTCTTTGAAAGAGTTTAAAATATAGTCAAATTTTGATTTCTAATTCTTAACAGAACAACGAATTCTGTTAACTCGTAAAATTTAGTTCAACCAGAAAATATACATGAACATTAATATAATTTTACACCAGTTCGTACTTGACACCTCATGAAAAGTATTTAAATTATCCTGAAGGTTACAGTTGCCATAAAAAAAGAAGCCTAAAAACAATCAAGATTTAATCAACTTTTTAAATTTCTTTAAGCAAACAACAATTAATACAAATGTGAATCTACCCAGAGAACCTTCTGATACGTCAACATTTGATAAATTGATGATGTATTTTACTAAAACTAATCCAGAATATTCCATGTAGGTAAGTAAAATTTCGTGGTTAATTATGAATATTTATTTTATTATTAGATCTGATTTCACTGAAGCTTTATATTCTTTTCGACAAAATCGGCAAACATTAGCTGGAATTTCTCTAACACAACTTGAAGAAGGTGTGTTAAATATAGTTCGAAACAAGTATCCGTCAAAAGAGGTTAATCAAAATAGTCGTCTTTTTTCCTTTTATATTCGAATTCCGTTTTTTTCTTTTATTATTGTGATAGAACGATATTGACACCAGTGAAACTGAAGTAAGTTATGTTTGTCTGATAAATAATTTAATCTTTGTATTTCTTTTTGTGTTTAGAATACAAGTGAAACTACAAATGAACAGTCTGTTGCTGCTGCTCTTTGGAGTACATTTAAACGTTATCGAGAACGTGAAGAATTATCAAAAAAAAGCGCAAATGATAAAACTAATCAAGCTGCTGTAGCAGAAGAGCAGTGTCTTATTTGTCTTGAAAATTTAAGTTCCAAGAAAACAGAAACATTTACATGCAAACATACATTTCATCGAAATTGTCTTGAAGAATGGTTTAAAATCGAACGAACATGTCCTCTGTGCCGTAAACTATTACTTTTCAATGATGAATTTCCCGCTTTGGTGTGATTCTTTTATAATGATTCATACAAAATAAATAAATTTAAATTACTCATTTTAATGAATTTCAGTGGACTGTCATATCTACGTTGTTGACATTCTATTCTAGCTTGCTTTTTTGTTCCTGCATTCAAAAAAAAAAAATATATATATATATTTACAGACTGATCAATACTCGCAGAATAAAAAGAAAAAAATGCGTCATAGAATAAAAATAAAGCTGGCAGCAAAGTAAAGAACGACAATGTGGCGACAAACGAAAGCTCACCTAAAAATCACTTACGGTAGAACGACAAAAAAAATCAGAGTAATACAAAGTTGAACAGAGAAATAAAAAGAAACATAAGTTGTATATTAACAAAAAGAAAAAGAAAGGTCACAGTCTTGAGGAAAAGAACGTTGGCGATGGTGAGTAAGAAGGAGAAGAGAGAAAAAATAAAAATAAAAAGAACTAGAATGTTTTATTCGACACACAAGGCGACAGCAAAAATAATAAAAAGAACAAGAAAAAGGGAAATTTCATAATAATTTCAACTGCAATGGCTGTTGTCTCGTTTCTACATCTGATATTACTGCTAGTACTACTGATGTGTTGCATGATCGGTAAAAATGATTAAAACTCATATATCCTTAAGATACTTTTACAATTACATTTGCATACCTATTAGGACAAGTAGAAGGAAATTTTGCTCGTCAGCGACGTCAAGCAGTCGGTGGCAATAATCGTGACATAGGTTTTCCACCAGGAAACTCAGATGGATCGATACTTACAAACAATGCAAAATTTAATCCATCAAATAATCCAAATATGATTATATCAAACGATCGAAATAATCAACAACAATCAAATAATAATTTATTGGCGGCATCTCAAGGGCAACCAGTAGTGGTCCGTAGTCGTGGTTTTTATGATAGTCCTGGGTTTAAATCATCATCGTTTTCGGGTGAAAAACCAGTCGGTTGGTTCGATACGAAATATCCTAATTGGGTATCGGATCAAAATACTGAATTAGATAAGAATAATGATATGGTTGCAGGAAAAAATGGAGCACCAAGCAGGTAACTGTGAAAGTATTCTCATTTTTTTCCTTCAATAATTGTATTCATTGCTTATCCCAAATAAGTCTTCAAGGCAAAGCTATTCAATCAAGAAAAGAAGATGATGGACCATTATTACTTCAAAAATTCGCTGATCAAGCTATAAGTAGAGGTGAAAAATCATACGCTTTTGATCAATCTTATGGTAAATTATTTTCAAAGAAGAAACAAATATTTTTGAGCTGATTGACTGTTAATGTGTTGTTTGTAGATCAGAAGAGATTAGACAATGTATGTAGCAATCGTCACAATTTTAATGGATATACATTTGGTCGATTCCAATGCCCATTACCAACTGCTTCTGGTAAGCATCGAAATAATCGATTTTGTTGTGGACCAGCAAACTATCAATATTGTTGTAATCAACAGTTAGTATTCGTGAAAACAAAATTTCTTTTCCGGATTATTCTACGGTTCAATTTTTTCTTATAGAGAATTCCATCAAAATCAAAATCAAAATCAAGAATATGGTTATAGCAATAACCATGGCAAAAATCGTCATTCAAACCATTCACATACAACTCGTCGAATTCTTGCAGTTGTTTTACCTATTGTTGGCATTCTTGTTGTAGCAGCAGTGGCGATTATTGTCTTTTTATATTATAAAAAACTACGAAATACACAAAATAAACAAAGTAAATCGTCGGGAGTTAATAAATTGGGTGATAACTATTCAGGTAACTCTATTAAAACATAAAGATAATATAGTACATCAACAGAGAAAAATTTTCATTTAGCTGTTCCACAAGATTTACCAGTTGAAAATCCAACAACGAATCAACGTGAACAGCACAAAAGCTCTATTCAAACTTAATATCGGGAATAGAATATGTACATTTAATCCAAACTTTTCTTTTTAGCTAGTCTATACACATTTATTAATCTTGGAACAGTGTTTATATTAAAAATTGTTTTACTCTCACCATCTATTCTATGTATGGATTTTGTTTTTTGAAAAAGAATCTCTGTTCGTTTAGTTTGATTCCTATTTTAATAACAAATGATACTAATTTTTATTCAATTTTAACTTTAATCCTTCTAAATAATATTTGACAGAAAGTTTGCATTCTTCAATAATCAATCACGTAGAAATTACAACATGAATATGACGTATATGTATATACATGTTTACTTTTGTAGCACTTTATTGAGAACAATGATAAATTTATATAAAAAATTATGAACTATATATTTGTTTTGATCTACAAGCTAAAGTCTTAAACAGTAAGACTGACAGATAAAAGAAGAACATAATTTACTTTCGTCTTGTGGCTAGATTTTTATTTTTGGATACACTTCGTTCGCGTTGAATTCGATTGACTGATGAAGTCCGACAAATGTCTGAATCATCAATAGATAATTACGATCACATTATATTACCATAGTAGATGAAAGTGCTAATTGGAAATTCAATTGTTTCTTTCTTCATTTCGAAATTTAAAGAACAACAGTCTGATCGATCACAGAACTTTGTGAAATTATTTATCAATGAATAGAATAAACCGATTCAACTCATTAGAAAACTGACCTTGCTGTATTCATATAAATTTGAGACAATGATTAAAATTAATATTCATATTGAAAGAGAAAATAATCCAAATATAGACTCGAAATTTTTCTTTTGTTTGTTTACTATTAAAAGCTCGATTTTTTTCTACCTGAATAAACATTTTCTCATTCTCTCATGCTTTTCAACTTTCAAAAAAGGATGTAATGATTTCAATATCAACGTTACATCATACATTTATATATGTTGATCTCATTTTTTTTCTTTTTAGATTGAAAATATCATTTTTAGTTTGCTTGATCACATGATTGCTATTACTCAAAATGAATATAAATATTGAGATATCTAGCAGCGATATGTCTGCATTTCAAATAAATTTACTAATCAAGACATCGTCATTGTTTGAACTAGTAATAACTTTAAAGTAGATAAAATTCCCGCTATTAGTCTTTGTTACTTCATAAAACATTTTTTTAATTTATTAAATGTACTTTAGTTTGGACTATAAAAGAGACATAAAAGTCAATTTTTTTGCTCTTTTATCTATGAAAATGTTCTCAAGATAACAGACAAACGATTAATCCTTTTTTAAGGATCCCAAAAATAAAAGTCCAGCAAAATTTAAGTTGTATCGACGCCACTAACCAGTTAAGAAACAAGATCAAAAGGATTTATCTTTCACTGAGTTAATTTCGTACGTGATAAATTGAAAGTCTTAGAATATATATCATTCGATGTGTTGAAGGTGAGTGAAAGTGTGACTAATATACGAATCAAACTTGATCCATCATTTTAATCGATAGCATGAAGAAGTTTTTCTAGATAAATCTAGCCATATTCTTGAGCAGTCTTCACATTGTTAATTAGAGAAGATCTACAAAATAAAGCATAAATTATCATTTACTGTAATACTAGCGAACACTTTTAGATTATCATTATTGCAGTTTTAATAGAAACGTTCTTTTCTTACAGATTTTAGCTCACAAATGCCATATAAGAGACAACTGAAAGTGAATCCTTGCTATAGTCAAGTTTGTTTTATATTCTAAGCCACTGTTCAGTAGCACTCAATTTAAAATACAATACTTGACAAGTGACCATTATTTAGTAGACAACGATTTGACATCATTTCTAGAATTAAGTAGCAAGCAAAACACAAGCCTAACTTTTGCAATGACACACTATTTGGTATCTTTTAAATGTTTCGACTTTAATTTAGCAAACTGTTTTCGTAATATTTCTTCTACTTTGATAGCCACATCAAGTGTGGTATTTGATTATGAAAGTGCTGATGTATTTGAAAAAGTGTAAACTGCCTGAATATTGTCGACATATAAATCTAACATGAGAACCTAAAGAAGTCTTTGAAACTTATCGATATCTCAATTTTGACACACTTAGCTCAAATAGCATACTCATAAAAAGTCATATATTGAGAAATAACATGATATACATCGTTGAGTATTCTCATTGTTTATCTCCGTATCATTGGCAAGGAAATATGATTATTTACAGATATAAAACATGCTTGTTTCTTACACTTTTACGTGGAAATCAAATGCAATCTTCGTTTTCTTTCTCCAGATATGATCAAGAAGATATTTTACTTTAACACTTAACTGTCTAGTATGATCAACAATTCATCATAAATAAAATATATGGAGACTATGTATTGACTGAATCGGATAGCTTTTCCTTGTTTTCGTATCCTGCATTACGACAGAAAAGATGATTCATTCGGTAAGAAAATCAAGAAACTGCTTATCATCGTTTCTAATGACTAATGAAAACAGTTTTGACTTTTATTGATCAATACTGAATATATTTTTTTATTAGGGTAAAAAGCTATGTCTGAATGCATGCGAATGATGCCAACAAAATTTAGTATTTATATCATTTATCAAATTTGTTTTAATACAAAGAAAGACCTTCTCTCATCTCTTCGTTTTGTATTCTTCGTTTGTTTTGTGTATGTAAATATTGGTGTAATTGTCTCATCTTTCTTTTTACCTAATCTATATTCTAATATCATAACATACAATTGATCAAGATGTATTAATACAACTCGACAATAAATGTCATCGAATGAGATCGTGCGTCTACATTCATGTTGATGACATATAAAGAGTCTTAACTATTACAGGTTCATCTACTCAAATCTACTCTTTTATGTTATTCTCAACTTATTATATCGTTCTCGTGTCAAGGAAAATGAGCAAAATCGTTTATTTATCGGAAGTCAAACATGGCAATAAGGATATGCTAAATTGAATACTAAAACTTTTTTACTCGTTGCTTACTCGTATTTAATCTATTTTCGTCATTTCTATTCGATTATCACAATTGTAAAAGTTGTTTTAATGAGAATTCAAAAATATAATGTCTGTTTATATTATTAACTCTGATGTGCTTTTACTGAGCGTTGCTTACATAACTCAATTTGCAACATCAACTTGGTTAATATTCTAAAAAACTACCAATTATATATATGGATACATGCAAAGGTAACAGTTGTTATTATCAAAAATATAAATACAAGTTCAAGAATATTGTTCAATGACGTAAATCCGATTGAGTTTTTATTTGTCGAGTTACATGTACACATTACATATAGATACATAACTATCAGCCGCATAGTTATTAAAATAATTGAAATAATAGATTGATGTCGTTGTCAAGATATTATTTTCTATAAACGTCCAAGTCGCCGTCTATTTCATAGTGTAACGCTTGTTTTTTTGTATGCCATTACTAAAGAACAGACACTATCATCTACATGAATCAGTTTGTACATACATGTATAAAACTATGTAAGCAATCATGAGGAATACCAACAGTGTTTACAATTGGTATTACAGTTCGCTGTCTCATTCTTTCTATCTCATATACTACTATGACGACGGGCAAAACTTGGATAATTTTGCAAGAAAATTGAAAAACACATGTTTTCTTTTTCTCCATTTTATCACACTACTGTA
The DNA here is from genome assembly GCA_905331475.1 of Rotaria socialis. Taxonomy (NCBI): domain Eukaryota; kingdom Metazoa; phylum Rotifera; class Eurotatoria; order Philodinida; family Philodinidae; genus Rotaria; species Rotaria socialis. Next base: position 87,918 of record CAJNYU010001698.1, on the reverse strand, counting down.
ATTGTTCATGATATCAATGTGGCTGATCATTATTTGGTACTTTCAACACTTGTTTAGATCATTTTTTGACACACATTTATGATAATTTTAAAAAAATCGGACTTCGCATAGCATACAAAGTTTACTCCTTTTTTTAGCAGTATACATTTCTTTTTCAAAAACAAAACGTTCTCACACTATTTGTTATTATTTTCCGTTTTGCTTGATTAGTTTTCTTTTCATATAATGAGTATAGTGTTGGTTTTATTACATACGATAATTGGGAGAGATTCACATACAATATTAATTTTTATCATGACTCAGGTAAATATTTCCAACAGACATACTACATGCACTCATTCGCACACAAACGCATATAAAACTCGTGAGTGACAGAGTTAAATGTGCCTAAATACTAATGGAAAAAAAATTGTAATATTTCATATCGCACTGAGATAACGTCGTCAGATATTAATAAATTGGAAATGACTTGTCATTCAATGAATTAAATGTGAAATTAAAGTACTTTCTTTTTTCAGTTTTCAGTCATCATTTTTGCAGTTCAATCATTACCATTAAATTAAATCAAAGAAAATGATTATTAATCTTTACATAAATTCATAGTTGCATTCATAAATTATATTAAATAATATATATTCATAACAAAATGTTGGACTATATTCAAAACAATTTAGTTATAAAAGAAAATCTTCAGAGACAGGTGTATTCGTCAAGTAAAAACTAGAGAACATTTCTGAATTAGTGTAGATGTTACTACACATACATGTTTTTATTGAGTAACAATCACTCATTAGATTATTTAAAAGATTTGTATTCAATATTGTATAAAAAATAGAAAAATAAAATACAAAATCTTACATTTTCAAATTAAAAATTCGATCTTTAAATGCTTGAAAATGAAGACGTCGATCTTTATTGGCTTTTTCAAACATTCCTCGATTTTCTTGCGCACGTCGAAATAAATACGGCTGTAGGGATTCCATTGGGCCATAGGGTAAATACTTATATGTATTATAACCAGAGTTAGCTATAAATTATAATAAATACTAATATAATAGTAATGAAATTTTATTGCTCATCAGTACCTAAAGCAAAAGCAACATAATCGCTCATTCCATAGAGTGATGCAAATGAAACCAACGATGAATCATGAGATAAATTCAAATCTTTCATTCTAATAAATTTAGAAAATTGAATCACTATCGAACTAACGTCATTTTACATACTTTTGAATAGCATATCGAACAGTATCTTCATTATGTGAAGCAACCATAACTCGAACTTGATCTGTATGACGTTTGCTAAAACTTTTTAATACTTCATCAAGACATGCACGATACATTTTCGATGTTGTTTCAAAATCTGTATTAATCGGATCTTCATATCCATATTCTTGCGCTAATCGACGCTCTTGTTCCATATAGGCACCACGTACAAGTTTAGCAGCAAATGTATAATTATGATATTCAGCTTGGGAAAGATCATATTCGACGGAAGCCAGTGTTTCCTATTTATTTTGAATAGAAAAAAATGAAAGATTGAGACGTCAATAAAAGATTAGTTAGTTACCTTTAAATAACATTGATATGTTCCGTATATGAATGCATCGTTGTTTTTATTATAATATCGTTGTAATTCATTTGCAAAATAATTAATTGCCGTTTGAAAATAAGTTTGTTCGGCATCTACCATAATTGAAATTTTATGTTCAACACATGCCTAGGAAAAGTTTGTTTTGATGTATAAATTGAATTTTATAATAAAGCACGTTCACGTTACTTGAGCTATTTGATTTAAACGAATGAGAAAGTGATAAATCTCAGTAAATTCGTCATTGGTAAGGATGATACTGGTCGATATTTTATTCTATCATTATTAACACAAGAATTTAGAAAACCTATAAATTTGTAAATATACAAGATAATATTTACCGGATATTTTTCAAAATATGATTTAATCGATTGTCGAAATGTTTCAATTGTTTTTTCAGTATTCTTTTGTTCTTGGTTGATTAATTCAAATAAAGGTGGTAATAAAGAGCGATTTTCAATAGATTTCAATAATATATTAAATTTTTTAAGTACACCTGGTCTTATAAGAGCAGTTAGTTTTACGGCAATAGTACTATTCGGCCCACAAACATCATAAGATGTTTTGATACATTCAATAAATTTACTCGTAGTAAAATCGTGCACACTATCATTGTGATCTGACCTAGTTATATTTAAAATATTTGATTTGAAAAATCTATTTCTCAAATTACATACGATGATGATGATGAAGATTTATCAGTATCATCACTTTCAACACTATAATCTAGAATAGGCTTGACACCATATTTTTGTAAACTTTTAATAACAGGTTTTATTTCTTGTGAAGTTTCACCTCCAACGAAATGACCAAAAGCAGTTAACTTTAGTAGACTTCTGAATAGTCGAGCACCGAGTATACGTTGACCCCATTTAGCAATCTGGCCAAATTTTTATAAACAAGAAAATTGTCTAGTTATTCTTTTTTTTCTAATGGTTTTTACTTTAGCTTGATTATTAACAAGAAAATTAATTGAAAATAGCCGATAAACTAAATAACCACGCAGCAAATCCATACTGCGTCGATATCGATAGGCTAATTGATATTGATTAAATTTTGTATCAAGTAATGGAAATTCTGAGCGTACTTCTTGTTTTTCATTTTTTTCTGCTGTTGGAACAATCGTTGATTGAAAATAGATTTGTTTTGTAAATAATTGCTTTGTTCTACATGAGCAAATGATTGGTGTTGACCGATATAAATACTTTATCTAAAAAAATTAGAAATATCGGTTACAATCAATAACCTAGTCTCAAAAAACAGTTGATACTTACTGTCAACATGAAGCTTTGTTTTGCGTATTTAACTATATAAATAAAAAGATACTAGACGATCAAATATTCACATATATATATATATATATATATTTATCAATTGGTCTATAACTATGGGGTAACATACGAATGACGAACACATCCTCTTTTGGAGTGTTTTTCTTTCGATAGTAAGAGTCGCAATTACGAAAGAACGAGAACTACCGACATTCCTCTTCTGTGCAGTCAAGCAGAAAAATAGAAAATATTTATTTATTCATGATTAATCACATAAGTATAAATTGTTATTAAAAACGAAACAAATCAGCTAAAAAGTACCTTCTCATTATTATTTATTAAAATATTTTTGTTTTACTATCGATCAAAATAATACAATCTTTTTAATAGATTAATCAAAAACAAAATGGTTTAAATTTCTTTTGAAACTTTTCTAATGTTTTCACCATTGCCATATCGGATTCATTCGTCAATACACATTAAACTAAGTCAAATCCTAATCATCTTACGAATAATAAATCATTGATAGGAGCGAATACTATTAATCATTTTTAGGATCAAATAAAAAGCACACTTTGAGTTTACTGATCTTTATTTTCCTTAGATATATGAAAAAATTGACTAAATAGCGTTATTTTCAACGTTGAATATTTGAAGCATCAGTTGAAACTTGTAAAATTTCAGCCTATTTTCGCTAAATAGAAGTAAAATAGTGATGATGCTAGAAATTTGCATTTCTTAAACGACTTTCTCCAATCCTATGTATAACTTTGAAAAATACCTGAACAAGTAGAAAAGATGATCATTAATAATATAAAAGATCTCTCACGGCCAAAATCTACTTGTTGAAAATTAAAGATAAGCAGCTTCAGAGCAAACTATTAAAAATTTCGAATCGCAATGTTGCTACTTCAAATTATATTGAAGTTTTTTTTTTCGAAAAGATAACGCCAAAGTGATTATAGCACATTATATATAAGACATTTCAATGCATAGTCAACATTCTAGCAAAGGTTTAAAAAGCAAAATTATGATTTGATTCTTGTGTATGCCGCAAAAGTTTCAATGCTCTATTGATGAAACTGTTTGTGTATCGTCCATGATCTTCGAATCAATAATATTTATCCTCTGTTGCTTATAAGGTATTACACTACTGATATTAATCGGATATTATTTTCCTTAATCAATTGTAACACATCAGAGATATTGGAAATCAAGAACTAGTATATAGTTTTTCTGATTGGGTCACTTATAAACTGAGCCAAACTAGTGCATGCACGTAACACTGTGCAACAATTTGGCTGAAAGTGATGTTTCATATTGTTAGTATAGATTTTTGGTTAATATGTGTTGAATAATGATAAAAAAACAACATACACATTACTTGAGGAACCTCTCACGAAAACCAAAGATTTCTTTCAACAAAGAAAAATTTATCAAAAATTGTCCACATCATAATATTATTTACTACATATGCAATATAAAGATATATAAAATCAATCATGAGATAAGTGAGACTACAAACAACGTAATGTAAATACCAAGTTTCATCAATCATCGAAGAACACTTAATAGTTTTGATATATGTTTATTTCAAAAACGATTTATTAAAAGTGAAGATTTGAGAATAAGTAAGATAACAAAGTTTGATTATGTGTTACCTTGCCCTCAATAATTCCATTATAAAAAATATTTTCTCATGTGTATTAGACAAGATCAAAACAATTGCTTACGTAAGCAATGACGCAAGCATATGTAATGATCTATTACTGTCTATGTTGATGGATACTACAAAGAAAACAAAACGTAATATAGAGCACATGCACGAGAAAGAGGAGGTCTCTATTGAATGATGAAAACAATTAGACAAAAACCAGTTGGATTATTCTCTATTCAGAGATCAATTATACACCTGGTGTGAATAAAGCGAAAACTTCATTAGCAAATTTTCCACTTTAATATTTAGCACAGACAACAATGTTTTTGAATTCTTCTCGTGTACGTACCCCGAACGCACATGAATAGATTCTGAAGATCGCCGTATTCAAATATATCAATAACATATGATTCAATCACTTTTTACAAAAATCTGTAATTTGGAAAATTTCAAAGGCACCTATTTTTCATGATATAAATCTATCAATGATTATTGAAATATAGCTCGACTAACTATTATCACATGCAAGCTATTTATGTTGTACAATGAAATCATATTTACTATGAGTTCAACCTTCTCCGAATTCTCACTAGATCCTCTTTACAAAACTCTAAACAATATTGATATTTATTAAGTATATAAATAGTTTTGGCAGATGAAAACTGTTGCATATCATCATGATTTCATCTATAACATCTACTGAAGATGAACACTTTCCATTGAATTCAATGTCGTATGGCTATGTGAAAATAATTACTCGTGTATCCTTTTAACAATCAGTAAAACGATCTATTATTATCTAGATCTCTTGCATATCGAAAAATACTAGTTGTTGTAAGACTAATCATTATTTTTCTTTCATGTACTACTTTTTTCGAAGCATTGAATCAATCATTACTTGGTACGTGACTTTTATATTTATATACTTTACCAACGGTATGATCATATTTAATAGTTTATCAAAGTCTTTCTTTTAATATATATTTCGAGACTAGTCCTATCCGTTCGAATTATTGTTCAGTATGAACCAAACATTGTTTTATAACTTTTCTTTACACTCATGCATGATTATTTATTCATGACTTCTTTGGTTCTGTACCTACTCGTAGGAACATTCATGGTACCATTAAGTTTTCCAGATAGAAAGGTTATATCCTAAAACTTTTGTCATGAATATTTACAAATTAGTTGCTCATAATTTCCATACGAATATATTGCCTCTTTTTATTGAAATCAGTTTATTTTTCTATCGAGATTTTTCATGAAAAACTTTCTACTTAAAATTTAAAAATTACCCCATCGAACAGAAGTTTGCTATTTAAATTCTTCCATTAAATAACAAATTCTGTTCATATCATCTTGAGAAATACTATTAGCAGTATCAACACTACCTAACTAGATCATGATTATAATTGTTTATCAGTTGTTTCAAAACATTATTGTCCAATTTATTATGAAACTCATAAATATCATTATTTTGGCAGTTAGAATACCAAAGGAAATATGTAAAAACTACAGAATATGGCCTATTATTACGAAAGATTAAACAAACCCGATTCTTTTTTTAGATATCTTGCTGTGCTAATCATGATTGACTGACATACATAAATCAAAAATTATTAAATGTGAATATATAGTAGCATCATTGAAACAATATTGAATGGCACTGAATAAGTGACATTTTTATACAGTAATAAAATATCTACACCAAAGAGTCTTACGATCGAATATAAAGCACTTAAACAGAAAGCGTAAGCATCCTGTACTAATGAGAACATAACTTTTGTTACGATTACTCGTGGACAGCTAAAAATCAACATATTGTCCTCGATGACCTTCGCTAAGTATTTTTTTGTAATAGTACAAAGAAAATTTGGTAGATGTTAGAAGAATTTACCAGTAAACCAATTTCTGTGTTAGTTACTTAGTACTTGCATATGTATATTAATTAAAATAAATAGATAACTTGTTTAATTCGCTTTACTGTTTTGAAACAAAAACAAACAAAATACAAAACGCAAAGCTTAAAAATTAATTTGTGCTCGGTAATGATGTTGATGCATATTATTTCTTACACCAAGTTTCATATGTTGTTTATTTTTCCATTGTTGCAAATATTTAAGATCACGAACTTTTCGTTGAAAAACTTCTCCTAAAAAAGGTTCATGTGCAACTTTTATTTTTGTTTTCTTTATAAACAACAAACCTGTTGTTCCTGGACCAGACCATCCGAGTGCTCGATATTTATCTTTAAGTTTATTCACAAGTTCTAGTGATCTGTCATTATTTCGACTTGTTAAACATTGACGATAGTATCGAATAAGTGTTCGATGTCCAACTTTTTTGCCAGACGGTAACGCTAATTCATAGCCAGCAGTATCAAGAAAGTTGTCATCTATTTCTTCATCGAGATTTTTCTCATTTGCATCTGGATGACTCGTTCTAAATGTTGTTGTTTTTTTTCAAAAATACACCAAATTATTTCTATTAAAACTTACGAATAATCATAAAAATCCACATATTCCCATGCTGAATTTGGATTTTCATCAAAAAGTATTTTACAGTGACCTTTATCAGTCATATGTCGTTGAACGGATAGAACATCATGAAATGATTTTTTATTACACCATAAGCATACATGGAATATACCAACTTTTTCATCTATCGGTTCAAGAAAATAATCAATAAGAAATTAATTCGAATAATCGAAATACCATACCTAGATATTCAAATAAGCCTGTTAAATCTTTAATGTATTCAAAATCTGGTACGAAGAAACTATGCACATGTGCCATATGACTTATATTTTCTTCAAGACAAGATGATTTTAATGAACAAAAAAGACATTCTTCAAGACCTAATGGTGTACCAAGTATTTGAGCTTCACCTTCTAATGCTGATGCATCTAAATAATAATTCAGTAATTAAATTTTTACTTTACCACTATCATAAATTAACTGATGTAGAAAATAGACTTTTTAAATGAAAAATTCCTGTTTTTAATTAATAACTTCTCTAACTAAATGAAATTTAAAACTGACGAACAAAATTTTATATGTATGGCATAACAGTTAAAATCAAATGTTAACAAATCTAATGTTCTTAATGTTTTCCAAGTGAAAGTTTTTTAACTTTTACTTTATAGCAATCGATCATCCGGATCAATAGGGGAAAACAGATATTTTACTCATCGAACACGAGAAAAGCATATTTAAAAGAATCAACATATTATATGAATTTTTTTTGTCTACTGTAGTAGACTACCAGATCTTGTTTTTTTTCTATTAATATACTTACTAGTCATTGTAGCCCCATCATCCATATCATTCCAATTATCATCATCGTCTTCTTCTTCTTCGTTGTCATCGTCGTCTTCTTCCATAGCCTCTTTATTGGGCGGTTCTTTTGATTTCTTTATTGGAGAATTCTGGTATTGATTTGGATTTTTCGGCTATAAATCAAAACAAAAATGCAGTTCAACTCAATTCTTTCTTTTGACTTACAGGAAGATTAGCATGTTTAGCAACAGTATCAATGTGCTTATTAGATTTCGTATGATTTAAAAGTCCATTTTCTGAGGTAAACACTTTACTACAATCTTTACATGTCAAAGCTGTTCTATTATTTCCACCAGCAGTATTGTCTGTACGTTGTTGTTGAATAGATTCAACTTTTTCAGAAAATTCATTTGCAGTAATTGGACCAAGATCAGCTACTTTACGCTTCAGATTATATCGATGCCAATCAGTTTTGTAATGTGAACGTTGTAATTCTCCATTAATAAATGCAACATGACATGTAATACATGTGTAGGGAGATGATGAAGACATTTCTAGAATAATAAAGTTGTAAGAAATCTGCAGCAAAATAAATATCTAAAATTATTGCACAAGATGTCATCTAGTCTTTCAGAATAATATATGACTCAGAATTTCAAATCATAACGTAGAATAAAATAGAATTTTTTTTAGAAACTCTTTTTATGAATATTTGTTGATTGTATTTACTTCAATTATCTGTGTAGATTGATTATAAATATAAATAAATAGTAATTCAAGAAATCAGAGACTTAAGAACACATACAATACAATATATATAGTTGTTTTTTTTTATTGAATTTCTGTTTACTAGTGACCTCTTAGTCAACACTTATGCATTTGAAATAGATAAGATTTATTTAAAGATTAAAAGATGAAAATTCTATAGGAATATGAATATGAATCACTTGAATTTTCCATAGAAATCAATTTTAATAAAAATAAAATTTATTTACATTTAAGAAAAACACCAAATTGGAGTCTTAGTATTCTCATATATGCATTGATAATGGCAGCATATATTATGTTATTGATGTTTCTTTCAGACAGATTAGTACTCTTTTGATTATTCAATTTTATTTATTCATATATTATTCTTGAAAAACGAATATCGAAAGAAAACTTTCAATCGTTTACTTTTTATTCATTGACAACTATACTGTGGATTTTAAATCTCAAATACCAAACAAGTTTTTTTGGATAATAGAACTCAATTATTATTAGTCTAGGTGAGTTTGATTGTTTCATTTTTCATCTGTATTACCCTAGTTTTACCTTCACACAAGAAAAGTAATTCGTCCATGTGATATTTAAATATGATGATATACAATATATTCGATAAAAAAATATCCAATATAAAACTCATTATGCAAATTGATTCTCTTTTAGTGAAGGATCCATAGTTTTGCTAGAATCTAACACTTCAAAAGAAAAACACCGCAATCAAAATCGAAGAATATGCCTTTGAAGTTCATTAAAAATCAGTATCTGCTTATTGTTAAATTGCCCGTATCGAGAAAAATCGAAATAAACTTGAATAATAAGTTGCACCCTTGTCTGAATTCAATATTGATCTTTCTGCCTCATAATTCAATGCATACTATATGAAAGAGAAGTGATTTTAGTTTTCTATGGTTAATCCATATCGACATTGAGAACTTTTTTCTTTTGAAATTATTATTATTATTATTATTATTATTGTTATTATTATTATTGATTGATTTGACACTATGATTAGAATTAAAGTGATGTTTCAATTTTCATGATACTAATCTTATTTGTTTTTATAAATTTATATATCGATGGTTATCTTTTTAAAGTGAAAATAATCTTTGAACGACATCACGTCTGTCATTCAATGGCATCAATCTCTGTTTGCTTCTTATCACTAGGCGACATATATTCTCAACTTTCTTATTCTTGCTCGTCTTTTTTATGCTTCTCTTTTTTCTTGCTCACTCGTTAATTCATCTTCGAAATAAGGAGGAAACTGTATGTCAAACTAGTCCCTCGCAGCATTATGGTTATCGGGTACGCAGCGCTGTGCGACAAGACGAAAAAAAAAGAAAACGACTAAAGTACCACAGAAGAGATGACTAAAAATATGAAGATTGCCGGATAGAACAAGAGATAGAAATGCTAGAAGATTATTTTCATCACCTTCATTGATATTGAGAAGGCTGTTTTCTTTCCTTTTCTTTTCTTTTTTATTCAATCGAAATAAAATTAAAAAAAATATTAGTTGCGGTATTTGTCTTTGATATTCTCTTTTCCTTTGGGAAAGTATTGTCAAAAAATTATCTATCTTGCATCATGAACACCATTCTTTCCTTTATTAGACAATAAAGTTTGCTATTTTTTATCAAAAGCAACAACAACAACGGACATTGGTCTTTTCCTCTATTCATTATTTGTTAGTAGTGCCTGTTATCAAGTGGATTCTTCTTCTTTTTTTTGCATCTTCTTCTCCTCTTTTTGATTTCTTCTCTTTTTCTTTTACCAGTACTTGCGGTAGAGAACAGATATGACTGCAAAAGAAGAAGCGATAGATAAGGACGACGCCATATTGATCTATGTCTGTATAAATGTGTTTTCTAACGCACCCAAGCGCGCTTCTTGCTTTCTTTCTCTATCCTTCTTTTTTAGCGTTCGTTGCTTATCGTCGACCCGCCAAGTAATCATTACTTGCCATTTCCCTTCTTTCTCTCTTCCTAGCTATTTCTTCTTGCGTTGCCGACTTAAATTCTCGGTGGCACCCGACACTATGGAAGTAGTAGCAGCTAGCGTTGCTCTTGTTCTTTCCTTCCTTCTGCTCTTCTTTTCCTTTCTTGATCTTCTTTTTTTTCAAAAAAAACGACTATAATTCGCATTACTAGAATTATGATTACAGAAAGGCGAGCGCAGCGTTAGTGCCGGCGAGCCCTGTCTTCGTCGATAGTACATGGTGAAAAGAATGGAACGCAAAGAATATTATCATTAACAATAGAGCTGTTCATCAGCATCGCATCATCATTGTTGACTGACTGGTCTTCGAACCCCAGTCCGATGTGTATTCGCTTTCTTTCCGTTTTTTTCTTCTCTTCCTCTTCTTGTTGTTCTGCTTGTCTTTCTCTCGTCCTAGAAGAAGATCTTTACACATAGTGCTATCGCTCTTTTTCCTCCTCGTTTTTCTCCTTCTTTTTTACCCTCTTGCTGCCATATACATGCAGACTTTTTCCTCTCGGTTGCTGTTACCAGTCGGCCAAACTTTTCTCTTCGCTATTTCACCCGGGCCCGTCCGCTCGCTCGTTCGCCCGAGTTAGTAACAACAAGTAATAACGTCGTCGACACATCGTAGTTTTTCTTTTTTTTTCTTGCTTCCCAGTTTTTTTCTTTGAAAACCTGCAGCAAACCAGTAATCGCGTGAATACATGTCTATGTGTGTGTGTTTATTATTTTACCAGGTCTTAGACGAGTATGCATAAAACGATAAAATTTTAGACAAATCTTATTTTCTATATAATGTATCTACACAATAAACAGAAAATAACATATCAAGACCAATCTGACAATCACCATCATTATTATTATCGTTATTTAAACTGTAAAATCAATGATCACATCATTTGTTCATCATCATTATTATTATCATCATCTTCTTGATGTTCACTCGTTATTTTTCTATTTTTTTGTCGTACAACACAATAGATCAAGTAAGACAAATATGAACAGAAAAAGAAACACACAATAAAGAATAAGAAAAGAAAAAAAAAGAAAACTTTTATTTTTGGTTTTTCTTTTTTATGCTCGTTTATGTTTGTATGATATTATTGCCTATGTTGCAGAGATTGGCAAGTCTTCTTCATTGTGTGCGTGCCGTTGTTGTCGTGTAAGAATAACATGTTGAGGAAGAGAAGAAATCGCGCGAGTGCGTCACTCGATTCGAACAGAGAAGAACGCGCACGTACACTACTGCTCTATTGCTGCCATCAATGACGATGATAGTGTTGGTACTACCGGTAATAGTGACAGTAAAAAAAACAATATTAGATAGTATATGTACGTTGACTGTCACACAGTCGGCATCATCATTCTCGTTTCGCAAGAAGGAACACGAGGAAGAACGTACAAGGACTATCATGACGCACGCACGGTTAATATTACTAGTTAGATAACAACAAGAATTTTTCCTCGATTCGATGCATCTCCCAACGATTTCTTTTACCGTAGGACATTTGTATGATTTTATCGAAAAGTGGGAAGGTTATGTTTTTTTCTTTCTTTCTAATATTTATCAAAGTATTCAAGGGAAAAAAATCAAAATAATTTCTTTTTTTTTTGTCTGAAGAAAAGCATACTTCCTTTAAAAATTGAAAAGATTGATTTCATAGAATATAAACAGAAAAAAACAATGGAGTTTTTTTTTCTTATTCAAAGGTTTATTCAACAATCTCAATTCTTAATTAAATCAATTTTTTTCTTCATTTTCCCATTACTTTGTTCCTTACCTTTTCAATTAATATTCAATCACAATGAATGATATTGAAAGCTTACGTCAAGAAGCCGAGTCGCTCAAAAATCAAATTCGTGTATGTACCCATCAATATTGTTTATAAACCTTATGTTGAAATGATTTATTGTCTTTCTTTTTAAGGATGCCCGAAAGGCTGCTTGTGATGCTACTCTATTACAAGTAGCACAAAATGTCGATCAGATTGGTCGTATTCAAATGCGTACACGTCGAACACTTCGTGGTCATCTTGCCAAAATCTATGCTATGCATTGGGGATCTGATGCAAGGTTTGCACGAAATAATCGATATAAATTGATCAATTTTATGTTTCTTATATTAGCTCGTCCTCTAGAAATCTCGTATCTGCCTCTCAAGATGGTAAACTTATTGTATGGGATTCATATACTACTAATAAGGTAAAACTATTTTTGTTTTTGATCTAATAAAAATATATTTCATGATCTTTGATTTAAGGTTCATGCTATTCCTCTGCGTTCATCATGGGTAATGACATGTGCTTATGCACCATCTGGAAATTTTGTTGCTTGTGGTGGTCTTGACAATATCTGTTCAATTTACTCTTTGAAAACACGTGAAGGCAGTGTACGTGTTAGCCGAGAATTACCTGGCCATACGGGTTATTTATCATGTTGTCGTTTTCTTGATGATTCTCAAATTGTGACAAGTTCAGGAGATATGACATGGTTAGTCATTATTAATCTTACTTGCTAATATTATAGTTCTTACTATTATTTTATTATCTTTAGTGCTTTATGGGATATTGAAACTGGACAACAAACAACTAGTTTTCAAGGACATACAGGCGATGTTATGTCACTATCATTATCACCCGATATGAAAACATTTGTTTCGGGAGCCTGCGATGCTTCAGCCAAAGTAATTCAAAAGATAATTTATTTACTAATAATTTTTATTTTCTATTTTCTTAGCTTTGGGATATCCGAGAAGGCATGTGTAAACAAACGTTTCCCGGCCATGAATCGGATATCAATGCTGTGACCGTATGTTATCAAACAATTGATTATTGTAGATTTTATTTTTATACTGATGATGTCATTTTCTTTTTAAATAGTTCTTTCCAAATGGATCTGCATTTGCTACTGGATCAGACGATGCAACTTGTCGTCTATTCGATATTCGTGCTGATCAAGAAGTAGGCATGTATTCACACGACAATATTATATGTGGTATAACATCGGTTGCCTTTTCAAAATCGGGTCGTCTTCTATTGGCTGGTTATGATGATTTTAATTGCAATGTTTGGGATACACTTCGTCTTGAACGTGCCGGTCAGTTTTCATAAACGAATGTTATTTTTGTTTTTTTTTGCTATAAATAGTCTTTTCATTTGAACAGGCGTTTTGGCCGGTCATGATAATCGTGTCAGTTGTCTTGGTGTAACCGAAGATGGAATGGCTGTAGCGACTGGCTCATGGGATAGTTTCTTGAGGATTTGGAATTAGTTTCAATTTCTATAAACTTTCTAAAGCAAAACGATCTTCTTTGCCACATCAACGACGACAACAACAAGAGCCAGCTTTCTTACCTATGTTCCTTGAAGCAATACAAAAAATGACTTTACTATTTGTTTATCTCATTCTTTCTCTGATTCTCTAGGCTGGTGGACATATTTTTTGTACGTTTGGTATTGCCAATTTTGCTTGTTGTCCTTTTTTTTTCTTTTTTTTTTCTTTTGTTCTCGTCTCTGTTGTACTCCTGTTGTTGTTCTTTCTTTACAGTGGTGAATCAGCGTCTGCCACATACACACGCACACACACACATACACACACACACACACACATACACACGCACACACACATATTCACGTACATTCATAACTTTGATACGGGTTTTAGTCTTGCCTGAAAATCTGTCTATCGTTCTTTTTTCTGTAAGCTGCTTTTTTTTCTTCTGACCTATCATGATCTTCATTTATTATCATCAACGGCTATGTATGTGTGTATGTGTCTTTCTAATCGTCGTATCGTTACGGACCGGAATCGTGTGAACATAGTTCTCACACCAGTCATCTTGTCGTATCTGTCTACTGTTGTGTGTGTTTCTTCTCAGAGCGAAAGCAGTTGTTCTAGTCGTTTTAATCAGCGCGTGTATCATTATGTTTTCTTTTTTTCTCGTCTCACTGCTCTATGCTCTGCTGCTAATTTTTTTCTTCTTGCTGCTTGATCTGTTGATGCGTGTGCGTGTGTGTGTTTCGCAGAATGAAGACTAACACAATGTATTTGATGTTTTCTTTTTTTTTTTGATTCGCTCTTTCTTCTTTTTCTCTTTCTCTTATTATATACTTACTTATTTAAAATACACACTCAACAGTCTATACAAACAAATAGAAAAACAGTTCAAGTCTTTATTTGTGTTTTTAACCATTCATATAATTGATCAATGTTTTGATTTTTTTTATTCATTTGATATGAATGATGAGCGTGTTGACAATTAATTAATATATGATTAAAAATTAAATAGAGATTATCAAATGGTATTTTTTGATTATGAACTGTATGGTTTTGATTATATGATTTTAATAAATTTAAAAATTCGGATAAGAACCAATAATGATTTCTAACTATAATTGATCGAGCACATTCGATAAATATATGATTATTTTTCATTGAGAGAAAAAATGTATTTGTTCTGTGACATAATAATATTAAATTAATAATTATTAAGAAAAACATGTTCGGTCAGATTGTATTTGCGCCATTTCTACTTTTATCTTATCGTTCAACTAATAGAAATTCATATTAGTACGACACCTACTACAATCGACATATATTTTCATTTGTCTATTGAATTATTTCACACTAATTTAGAAGTTGGGTAAAGGATAATATTCATTGAAATTTTTCCTATGATGCCTATACACTTTCCATATGCGAATCCAAATGCAACAGGATATTGCTTCTATAATGGAGGACCTGCCTATCGTAGTTTTGCAGTTAATTATAATCCTTACTTACCATCATTGTGTTCAAATTCTAATAGGTTTTTACCTACACAATCACAATCACAATCACAAGCAATAATGTTACCAACAAGGAAACCCAATAAAATTAATAATAATAATCAGAAATCTAGACCAATTACAGCAAATAATGCTAAAATTAATTCAAATTTAATTTCATCTTATGAAGACAAGAAAGATACTGATTCAAATAGTACTGTAACATTCAGTAAACAAATAACAAAACCAATATCGAATTTAAATCCTTTCGCTAATGAATTTTCTCTTGTAAAGAATAATAATCAAATATTAAATGTATGTACCGAAAAAGATTTATCATACAAAACTATAGTTGATAATTTAATTGAACAAAGTCTTCAATCAATTGAAGCTATTAAAAAAGCATCAAAGTATATTTTATCTTTATTTAAATTTAAATTTTATTTTGCTTGTTCCATTTTGAACATAGAAAAATTTCTGTTAGTGATGTTTCTATTCAACATTGTCAATCAATCGAACAAACAAATCATTCCACACAAACAAATGATACCAATTTGCTTGAAGAACATAGCTCATGTACAGTATGTATCATAACAATAGCTTCTATGCTGAGAACAAAAATAGTTTTATGTAAGATCTCTGACTAAAGTTAAATATACAATAGCTCTATTGCGACTGGATATCGTGCCAGCTGGATATGCATAGTACTTGTCTGACTACTTTCAAATCCTCTGGGTATCAGTTAGACTCGGATCTATGTGTGTCAATACATATATATATATATGTATATTCAATGTAAAAATGAATTAAATCAATTTCCTTTCAAATTGTTTATCTAATATATATATATATTTAATACGTCAAAATGTCTCTAGATATATTTGCATTAGTTATTAAAAATTTATTCATAAAATTTCTAAAATTTCAACCATTCTATTTTTGTTCAGGATTGGTTTTTTTCTGTACAGTAATTAGATATTATCTATATTTTAAATTTATGAACATACATTTGATCGATGAATTTGTTTTTGTTTCTTTTTAGGTAGAATTAATGAATAAATTATTTGAAAATTTCAAATATTTATTATCATCATTAAATGAAAATGATTTATATAATCAATTAAAATTAATGAGTCATACATTTGATGAACTTCATTATTCAATATTATTTATTAATCAGATGCTAACATTAAATAAATCATCAATGAATAGAGATAATCTATTTAGTAATATGATAAAAGATCTTTCATTTGAGTCATCACCAATTATTTTTGGAAAAGAAAAACGGATCGATAGATTGATTTCATCATCGATAAGTTGCTCGTCAATACCATCAGTTTGTTCTCGACAGACTGATTCGATAGTGACAATTACACCAAAAGTATCGATCTTTTTGTTTTTGATAGGTAGATATTAGTAATACGATAGTTTATTTTTAGTTATGTTTACTTTGTCGAAAACCTGTCGATATTAGTGATGGTGCTATGCATGAAATAGTATGTTATCTAGTTTATTTTTCGAATATTAACATTTCTGTTTATTATTTAGTGTCGATTATTGTCATCACCTCCAGATATTTCTAATGAAATATTTGCTGAAGATAGTTTTTCTTAATTGCATAAAATTTGACTTACAGGAATATTCATTTGTTTCATTCTTTATATATAATACTATGAATACGCATAATTTTTCGTTTTTTTCCTTTTTCTTGGATTCACAAGAAAAATATATGTCATGAAAAGAATTAGTTTTTTATGTAATTTGCTTTTTGTTTTTGAAATTTTTGAAGAAAGATGTTTAGATAAAATAAATAGATTATATCGTTGTTATTATATGAATACGTACCAATCAAAAACTGAATCCATTAGATCAAACGGCAATTATTAATACGAAATGCAAACAAATATGTTCATTCTAATACAGACTAAACTAAAAGTCAGAGAAGTAGACATGAGATCTATTGAACATTGCTCTTCGCTTTATTTCTTTTTATAATTATATCAGATGGAAATAGTTTAGCGTGTCTGAAAGTCTGTTCGAAGTGAGTAAACAATCCTTATATAAATAGAAAATTCAAGGTAAGAAAATCAATTGTTCACCTTGTTCATTGACGGGTTGTTTTCTCCGGCACTTCTCTGCATTCATTTCATTTATAAAAATGAACTATTGTAAAAAGACAAATGTTTAAGGAAATGAATGTTCTAGGCTAACTCTCACCGAAAGGAACTTAATTGGCAGTAGTTTCACATCGAATTTCACGAGCGAACTTTTCTAACAATTGAATGTCTTTGATAGGATTACATAATTGCACGCCATGAATATGGAAAACAGAAAATTTCCTTGCATTATTCTGACTCGTTTGAATTAATATGGCGTGAAGAAAAATTATGACACTAATAGCTAATTAGGAAACTGATATGTGCCCTTATATGATGATCGTGAATCGTAAAGAAAACTATAAAAACAATGAAAGACATAATCTTAAATAATTTGCTTCATTTTTCAGACTTCAACTGAGTCAAACAATATACTTGTAAATAAATGGTTGTATCAAATTTAGATGGACAAAAAATTCATGTTTATTTATACTGGGATCAGTTTCATATCTGATAAACATCTGTTCTTTTTGTAGCAAATATAAACTTTAATCAAATAGTACCAACCGATTTCAAGGATATGATATCAAAATATAGATTTCTTCAATGAAGTGTATGTAAAATACTTTATTTTCTTTTTCGCAATCTGTACAACATAGTGTATATCAAGAATAACATTTATTCTGTCTGATTTAGTCCTTGCTCTTGTTCATCAGGAGAGAAACGACGTACTCTGATACTCTCAGAGCACACGGAGTACAGTAAAAATGTACTGTTTGTTATTTGTCTAGTTGTTTATAATGACTAAAAAGCTGAAGTGTGAAGATTCTCATTTTTTAAGCCGTTATGAATGACATCAATGATTATGATGTGCTCACACATTCATCAGGTACTGTTCGAGCCTACATCCAATCAAATATCAAATTATCTTTGACAAGTCATTAGTGGATACTTATCTTGAATCATCCACCTGTTAGTATGCTGACCGTGTGATTGATGTACTCAAAAGTTTTCTATGGTTAGTATGTGGTCAATCAATGTGCATGACCAAGCTTAAGCAGAAAAATTCTGTTCTAGAACGATTTTCTGCTAAGAGGTACTGTTGGTAATAGTTACACAACAAATATCGAGCTATCGCCTTTGTTCTTAGACAATGCTTCACACAGAAAGATAATCAAAAGAATTTTTTTTTCAAATTTTTCAAAAGAATTTTAGAATGGCTCAAACCAACAATAGGCGCAGTAGAGGTGTTTACCAGAGACCGTCACAGGGCAGGGTAAAAAATTTTGCCCTGCACCCTGATAATTTTTCCTATGAACTGATATACAGCAGATTTTTCAGTCGATTATGCTGACACGGTGATGGATTATAATGTATGTCGTTATGCGCCAGTCACTGTGAAATTTGTTGCTATGTCTAGTTCGGACAATACCAGTTTACTCATTTATTATCATATAATTCAATTATAAAAATAAAATACTGCTTCCAAGAGAAATGCAAAACATGGTAGAATCATTTAATATTGTATAAGAGAACGAGCTAATTTAAGAATTATGTGTATGATGAGTTTTTTGTGTACTCAAAAAGAAAAGAGTACACTATAGAATCGGTCAGTGTGTCCGACCGTCCGTTTATTCGATAACTCTTCACAATTACATTCGATTGAGCTGAAATTTTGTGCACAGTATTATCTCATCAATATCTAGGTCGAGTTCGAAGATGAGAAGGATCCGTTAAGAAATGGCTGAGTTATCGAAAAAATTGTCATTTTTGATCAGACCATCCCTGAGGGGGAGTACAGGGATTTTTCAAAAAATAAATTTCTCAGAACTATTCACAACATATATAAATCGACTCAGCTTTTAACGCTGATTCTAAATCTGATATTAGTTTTGAACTAAGTCATAGCTTTCTAACGAAACATCGCCTGAAAAACTTCTCAAAATGCACAAAAACTGCATCCNATTCTAAATCTGATATTAGTTTTGAACTAAGTCATAGCTTTCTAACGAAACATCGCCTGAAAAACGTCTCAAAATGCACAAAAACTGCATCCAGAAATCAAATTGCCTAGTTTCTCATGATAACTTTTAGTGTTCAGACATTCTAGAATGACTCGTATGTCCCATGCACTTTTTGCAGTACACATAACTCTCGGATGAAATCCGAAGTTTCCACATTTATTTTCTAAATGATTTCAGACATAAGCTTAGTGTTCCAGAGGAAATTTCACTTGAAGATTCAACATGTTTTAATGGTAAATTTCTTGGCATGTTTCAGTTTTGTATGCTTCAAAAAAAATACCTATGATACAATATTTGAGAAAGTATACAGTCTTTTATCGTCTTCTTCCTAACTCTCAATTGTATTTTTTCTTTTTACATTACGAAGAGTTATATGATTGTTTCAAATCACTGCAATATGTACATGAAACATTAATATACACGCTTCTAATAAAATAAAACGTTCACTAAAATAACCTTCGATCTACAAACATTCCAACTAAGTTCTCTATGTTTTAAATTATTTTCACTTGATATGAACTCGCCCGGTTATACAAAATTAGAAAATCTCTTGTTTCATGATAAATCTTACTACCCCATAATACACAATGAATCTCTTGCTACTGGTACATTTTGAAGAGTCTTTATTTATCCAGCACGATGAGTTGAGGAGAATAAATGTGAAAGATTTACTCGATTTCTCACTTATTCAGATTATATATATATTCAATTCGCCAGATCACGATAAGCGCATTATTTTTGCAGTGAACTGATTTTTGGGATAATCTTAATTGCTGTTTGCTACTCATATTTAATTATGTTTTAAGCGCATATCTATATTTTCTCGAATATAGATAAATAAAATATGAGTACTTTACTTTTCAGCGGT
Source organism: Rotaria socialis (assembly GCA_905331475.1). Taxonomy (NCBI): domain Eukaryota; kingdom Metazoa; phylum Rotifera; class Eurotatoria; order Philodinida; family Philodinidae; genus Rotaria; species Rotaria socialis. Next base: position 67,623 of record CAJNYU010001698.1, on the reverse strand, counting down.
TACAACACTTTCATTTAGTCTTTACCTTTTTCAATATTTCAGTTCAATTTATAATCATGCCCTGCCCTGTCCTGTCTCAGGGCAGGGCAAAAAAGTTGCCCTGTGACGGTCTCTGGTTTGTATTGAGAAGTGAAATTCTTTTAGCTTTTCTATTTGAGATTATTTCTAAAGGAATTTCACAGACAATCTGACACTTATTTTTCAAGCTGCTTTTCTGTTCATTCAAATATCATCATAAAATTCAATTGGAACATATTTGTTCGCATATCAACAAACAAACAAAAACATGAATCATGAATTTTGAAAAAGAAAAAAAAATGTTACGTTTCAAAACTAAATTTGAATATTAAAAGTAATGCTTTCTTCATATTCATTCAGGCGACTTTTAAAAATAAACATTCGATAACGTCGCTCGGGATAGCTGCTGTAGAATTTTCATTTTGATGCTTTCCTTTCAATATTTTACTGATAACTCGTTTTTTTTTAATCGAAATTTTATCGAACTTATTTGTCAACTGCTTGCTATTGTTCACGAACCGATGTTAATGTTTTCGGACAACCATTAAGTAAAAGTGTTATTACATAAACGTCTGATAGAGCACCATTTTTTATTACACCTTCTAACCGTCTGATATACATATCCGAGACAGCAATAAAAACTGTTCAGAGATATTTAAAAATTTTGCAAACGTTATTTTACTTAAAATAGTCAGCTAGTTTTCGTTAAGTCTAATCGGTAGGAGAAAGAGAATTTTCGATTAGCATAGATAACAGTGTAGAAAGTTCGAAAGCAGTAAACTGTGATTAAACGTATTGAATCGATTTCTCTTGAAACATATACACGACAACTGAAATTCAAGCTAGTTCAGCATTTTTGCTACTATTATTTTCAGTTTGATACAGGATTTTTCTAAAATATAGACTTTTGTAGAAATCATAGATTGAATCTTATGCCAGTTAATACCACTATCTTCGTCTGGATCTTTCTCTAATCACGAATCGGTTCTTATTTTTTTTCTATGATGAGGCGTTGTCCGTGCCTATTCTGATTACGTCACGTTTAATGGCATTGTGAACTTTATCTTCAGCATGTATTAAACAAAAAGTAATATTGCATTGTTACATTTTTTTTGTTTTTTCCTGTCTATCCTTGATTGCCAATAAAATCCACTTCAATGAAACAACAGTGAGTACCTACTTGTAATAGAGCTTGCAAGAATTACTCTATCTGTGATGGTAAAGAATAGAATTTCAGCATTTTCTTTTCTTTTCCATATGTGACGTAAAAATTTGGCTAGTGCATCAAGTATATATTCCTTTTATCAATAGAATATACTGAGAGATGATTTTAAAAATCAATAAGCGATTGTATGCAAAGAATTTTATTGAAAATTAAGTTCACTACATGAGTACCTTTAGTAGTGGTTCTATTGATAATAGTAGTTTGCCGTTTGGTCATGAAACTGATCAGATGAATCTGTAGTCTGTTTTTCCTTACTCTGATCTTGAACTGGCATTTCCATTCTTATGTTATTAACTTCATTTTTATTCTCTTGCTCAACAGGTTTTTTGTATGTATGCAGCGTTGAGTCATTTTCGTTCTGTAATTTTCCGGCTCCTAATTTACGGTTTTGTTCGTCTGAATGTTGTGATCGAATTATTAAATATAACAAAATAATCCATAGACCTTCCAATCCGTTGAAAATAATAAAAAACCAGCCTAAAATATTGCCCGCTTTTTCATCGACAATTGTAAGAAATGGGCCGAAAAGCCAACCAATGCCTTGTGTAACACTGGATAAAAGTAAAATAATCACACATCGTTTCATTCGTTCATATGATTGATGAGGTGATGTTGCATTTCTGACGTGTTCGATTATACGATGAGCTACAAGAATGAATATTAAGATATTCAAGAAAAGGAAGACACCAACAGGTATGGTTAGAAAGTAGTAAATAACATCGCGAGTAAACCAACAAAGTTTATACGGATACAATTGAGTAATGTTGTATGATGGATTGGAATTAAGTCCAGCTGCGACACTGACCCATATAATAGATATAAAAAATGAAATCAAAATCATGATAAACAATCGTCGATATGATGGTGCAGGAAATAAACGAACGAACCGTAAATAATTAAAATATGCAACACTCGTCTTGATGCAAAACATGAAAATTAAAAAGAAATAAACGAAAAACATTAAAACACTTGAACTTAGGAAACAACTTGTTTGATCTTCCGAAGATGTTTTTGCGTAAGTTGTCATTGCAAGAGCAATGAAGAAAATAAAAACAATCATTGTTGCCGCATATGACATCAACGGGAGTAAATCATATGTTTGTAAACTCATTATTGGATTTTGAATTCGTGTCAAAATTGTATGAAGCACAACCGCAAGAAAGCATAAAATTGAAATTGATTGAAATACCAAAGATGCAATATCTTGTGAATTAAGGTAACGGGTAAGACGTGTCTTAGGCAACCAAACAAGAGCGAATGTAGTAGTATGATTGCAACGGCACTCATATCGTTTGAATTGCTCATCATAAGCAGGTTTTGTACAACCAGATTCATTCCATATGTGATTGCTTGTATCATAGAAGGAACAAAAATAATCTGCGGCAATCTTAGGTTCAAAATCCGATAAAACTTTAAAATAAAGAGATATGTCAATCGGAGCTGATGTCGCATCATTTCTTCGCAATGCCACCATGATAATGGATGATGCAAGTGTTTTATTTGTTGTGTTGTCTACATTTATGTACGTAGTAGGTTTATCAAATATTAGCACATTTAACGAGCGGACACCGATTAAAGATTGCTTACTAAGTATAGCTGCTGCTGAAACATTCGGCGTATTCACATTGTTTATATTTGATGAATCGATAACTTTGCCGCCAACACCAGTTGTGAATGATGCACCTACAACGATTGTACTATTTTCTTGTTCTACTGACTTTGCCACAAGGATGGAGTCAGTGGTCTGTTTTGTTAAATCTGTACTGTTTATAATAGTAAGATAATTATCAATTTTATCTACGGTTAAAGTATTTTGTGAAGTCGATGATACATTTGAATCAGTCACTGCACTTATATATGACGAAAGTCCCGCGGCAATGACACTAGGATCTGTAGTATTCTGCAGAGTATTTATCGCATTTTCCTAGAAGTAAAGAACTGATCCTACCAAAAAGGTCTGTATATAATCTCGTACCCTAGTTGTATTCCTTTCTCTACATTGGCCGCTTTGGAAGAAATGTGATGCATTTTGGCAGAAGTTTGGATCCCGAGTAGTACTCCACTTGAAACTTGTTCCAGTAGATGTTGTAGCTTCAACTGTGTTTGATGCAGTTGTACTTGTAATTTCACTAGTACCTGCTGCACCTGTAAATTCAACAAAAACTATTGAGTTTTTACTTTCAGTTGTAAGTACAGCACGGGTGTAGATTCAGGAATCAGTCTTTGTGTAGTTGTCAGGGCGATTATTTTATCAGTCGCTCGGTTACATACGGTAGAAACGCATGTTCAATTAACAACAAATGGTACATGTTATGTTGTCATCATAGACGTGTCAATTTTCATGGGCAAATAGTTGTTCAAAGTAAAACTCAAACGAAACATTATACAAACGACGAAAGAACGAAATAATATGCTCAGCTTTGACTGGTCTATCTAGGATAAGGTCACTTTATCGTGGTGAATGTATGCGAATATTAAATGATGGTTTTTCTTTATAAATACGTACTTGTTGTGATTTTGTTGCTCTAGAGATATGAGCTAAACTTATGAATATATACGAAAGATTTTGAGAAGGGATAAGGAATACTGTAAAAGACGCGGTCCAGTATTTCGCAAATTTGCTTTTCATAGTTTTTCTCGGTGTCAGTATGAATATTAGAATAATAAATTGAGTGTTCTTTTCTATATTCTATAAATCAAATTGCATAATTTACGTAATCTTTTGAGGAAAGATAGATTGACTTAATTTTTCTATTATGAAAAATGTCATCCAAGATAGAATACATTTGGTTATCCGGTATTCTAGTAGACGAAGAGCCATCACGAGTACCTAATTTTATTGTCGCACTATCGGTACTCGGTGAACAGTCTGTACAAATGAAAACAAGTGTTAATCATCAATCTAAGTAATTATGGCTTATTTCTATAGGAAATAGATGCAAAACTTGAACTTGCTGTTGATTCAATCATACGAATCGATTCGATAGAATTTAAAGAGACTTCAGAATTCATTCATATAATGTAAAATTTCTTCCTAAACATTATTTCGTCCTAAATCTCACTTGCATGCGCTGTTATAGCTGTATCGCCCATCGTTGAATAAGTTGCTGATTTTACTAAAATGTAAGTTTTCGTCTTTCAATAAAGCAAAAATTGAAATAATCTTACTTGCTTTCTCGTTATCAACACGTCTCATTTGTCGCACGTAATCGCGTGATACCGATTGTTCATAACGAGCAAATAATATTTTTTCATTATTTTCTTGTGGAAACTCTAATTTCGATTGCACTACGATTTGATTGTAGATCATAATTATCAAATAGAACAGTTGAATTATATTCATCGCGCCAAAGTTGATTTTCCTACCATTTGAAAGAAGACATCAATACGAATAAAAAATACAGCTATAGCTACTTTGTAAGTGTCTTGATTCGATGACCGGGGAAAACACAATGGGTATGTTGCTGTTTTCTAGACTTCCCTTAATGCGCAATAAAACAAAAACTACCTCGAGCAATAAATTCCAAGTGAAATATTTCAACATTACACAATATATATACCTACGGTAAGTGGATTATTTGATCTTCATGTAGATGATAATCCTTAAAAATATCAAGTTTATAAAATCAGGAAACAGTGAAGCGCCGTTTTACATGATTTTAGAGATGAATAGCAAAACTATCCGCATGATATTTGTATTTTTAATTAGCTTATTGTCAGTGTTCGTTTTCATAGTACACAGTTTTTATAGGGCTCATATTTCATATTAAGTCTTTTTTTCCAGACTAGACATGATTTCGTTTATTCCAATTTTACAAAGTCATGTTCTTTTTGTGCATATTTTTATACTATAATTGATGTCTACAGTTTGCACTTGAATTCGTCATTGTAAAAAAATGGTGCTCAGTGCCACTTTAAAATCTTGAAACGAATTTTAGATATGAGTTCCGGAATTCCAATGATTTTGAGACATATATGTACTTTTGTTTGTTTTTTTATGAAATTGCTTGTTTTGCAAAGTCAGTAAAAGCCGAACTGCCTAATTTAGAAGGTTTTGATCATTTTATTTTAAAAATTTATGAGATAGTTTCATTCATAGATATGTTTTGGTCGAATAATCACATAGAATCTAATTCCTTAGATATGTTCAAGCTCATTTTGTATTGAAAAAAAAGAAAAAGGCGACGGAATAATCAATCTGATGCATAGGAAAAATGAAATAAGTAGACAGACTTGCGTTCTGTCAAGATATTGAATATATGATATAATATTTCAATCATGACTCAGTATGCGGGGAACTACAAGAATCAATATCACAATACTGACGAAAATATAAAGACAGACTAGTATCGTAGAAAAATAAAAAATATCATCAAGAATAAATCAACAAAACGTATCTTGATATGTTAAAGTAATTTAAAACGATGCAGCGGAATTAAATCGAGCTACGAAACTAAGTTATATGAAATATATAAAAATGATATCATAAGCATGATAAATAATCGTTAATATCATACTTGCAGTAACACATGTACAACATCGTTTACATTCAAGCTTTGTGACAACATTTTTTGAAAAAAACGCGAGTATACAGGAGTGTTCTTCTACTACGAATGAAATAGATAGAATACTGATTTCCGTTAAGACAGTCTCTATTACCTTCTAGAAAGTATAAAAGCATTCCGGATGATAGGCAACTTTTTATTATATATACTCTGCGAAATAAATAAAAGAACATTTTCTTGAAATTAGAACTCTTTTTTTTGTGAACAGTTAAAAAAGTGAAATCTGGATAAAACAGTATGAGCGAATGTGAATGTGAATCAAGGGCGCGGTTCATGTGGTATCTACAGTTGTATGTGTAATTCGTTGACAAAGTGTAGTTTGATTAGCTTCTCTTGTTCAGCCTAGTTTGAGGTTTCGAATTTTTTAAAAACTAGAAATTCGCATTCGATCATGGTACTTTGAAGTATAGGATTTTTCATAAAAAATTATAGATATGTAGAATTTTTTTCTGTGCTCTGTTTTGATTGAGAAATATCAGTTTTTGCAGCTTTTCTGAATGAACTTAGCAGTAACGCTGACACTTTTTCAAGATTTTTATGCTATTTATTTTTTGTATCCGTACAAAGACTTGATTCAGATATCGCCATAAAGTTTAATTTGAACATATTTATTTCCATATCAACAAATTTCTATAGATAAACGGACAATGTTCACACAATTGGAAAGAAATTCGAAATAAAAACGTTCAAATTTCTTGGTAAAAAGTGTGAACAACGTCAGTATATTTATTGTGATCAACCGCCGATTTTGAGCATTTTATTTGAATTCCAAAAATTTGATAGCAATCGTGCAAAGTTTCTAATTATCCATAAATATAAAAATTGATTTTTCGACAAATTTGTCTTCCATAGAAGATCTCTAGTACTAGTAGTTCTAGTACAATTATACATATCCATGACTTCTAAATCTCTGTAGTGTTCTATTTGCCAACATTGCTATGATACCATACAGAATATTATTTAAATAGTTATATGTTCGTATATTTCAAAAAATTCATTTAGTTTCTGTATATACATATCCTTGTGTATATTTATATTTTAGCTTTCTGTCTTTCGTTATGAAGAAAAAAAGAAAAAGAAACCATAAATACGGCACATTACAAGAAATAACAAACAAAAGTTTAAGACGAAGAAAAACAACAATAATATATAGGCCTAGATCTGTATATATTTATTCGACTGATGACACATGAAAAATAAATTCTACAAACGCAACGTTGAAATTAATTTCCGTAAAGAAATACGAACGATGCAAGACAAAGAAAAATAATTTTACATGAATGCTAAAGGATTGGATGTGAAATTATTCTTACTGTTATCAGTCTCAATATTGTTCGAAGATGATAACATAGCCAGAGTTGAGTCATTTGGAAAAAAATCTGAATAGAAATTATTCTGTTGAAAATAATCATTATGCCAAGATGATAAATTTTCGAAAGCAGATGAGGATGTTGATAATAATGGAGCCAGTGGAGTACCAGAAGTATTTGATGATGTCTCATCAACTAAAAGATCTATTTCATCAGTTAAATTATGTGTATCATTCATTGGCAATGAGGTTGAAGATAACATGTGCGATGAATCTAAATAGTATGCAATTAGAAATAGGCGTAACGTTGCTTTCATTTTAATTTACCAAATAAATATTGATCTATTGGATTTGAAAATGACCGTAGTGATGGTGGTGGTGGAGGCGGAATAGCAGGCGGAGGCATTGGTAATATTTTCGAACCATTTGTTGATGGCGTTTGTGTTTGACGAATAGCAAAAAATTTACCATCAGGTGTTCGAATGTATGAACCTCGAGATGCTTTTATTAGATGAATGTTTACACCAGCTGGAATAAGTTCACGTTCTGATGGATTCAATTGAACTTCCAAAGCTAAATTAAGCAGATAAAATAATCATCTATATCGACAAAATACGTTTAGCAATTCGCAAGAATACAAAGATCATGAGTAATTGAATTTCAATGCTGAGAAACAGAAATAGAGAAACAAAACATCCACCGCTTGGCTTTCGTTTGTTGCTGTTAACTAGATAGAATGGCAATCTAGCACAACGTTCATTTATGCCCTATATGCCCTAAATAATCATAAAGTGTCATAACTTGACTTGCTTCCAGCCGAGTAAGCTGATACAAGCACTTCTTAGTCATGTAACCAGGATCATTCTATGTTTAATGAACGAAAGATTTGAACGTAGCTTCTGTTGAACAAAATAACTACTTAATCATGATGTCCGTTGAGTACTAAATCAGCCTAGCAATTTAAATATATCAACAACAGCTGCTTAGAATATGACAATTAAACAAAATACTCAGATAGACTGTATGAGAAAGAAAACGCTAGTGATCTCTGAAGTAGCGAAAAGTCATTTGAAACTGGAAACTCAAATATAACGAATGTGTGTCTCTTCATGATTTTCACCGGCATCCAAATACTTACGACTTCGAAGTACAATTTGTTCCACGGATATTCCATGTTGTTTTAATTGTTCTAATTTTCTATCGGTTGATTGTTGTTGTATATGATATGGTAATGGTGTCATTGATGCTGTTGGTCGTATCTGTTGATATAGTGGAAAATGAGGATCAAGCACAGATGTTGAAGGTGACGTATGAAGAAATGAACGTGGTTCATGTCCGTTAAACAATCGAGAATAACTAAAAGAAAATGAAATAAAAGATTAATAAACTCAAAAAATGTCTTATTTACGATCGAGATGGTTGTAATCTTGAACGATATGAAAAACTATTCATACGTTTTTCTTCGTGATACTCTTTTTCAGCACGTCGTTTTTCAGCTGATGTTAATTGATATTCTTTTCGATCGGATAAAAGAGATTCGTGTGTGAACGGAATTTTAGTTATTGATTGAGCATATTGTTTACAAGCCGATATTAGAATCGGATCATCAGTAATTTCATGAATTTTCGTTACTAAATCAGCAGCAGGTAATTCTTCTTCAGCCTAAATGAAAAAAAAGGAAAACTTAAATCTTCTTATTTTGTCTAAACAATAAATTTTTACTGCAAAATGTAAAAGATTTTCCACTTCATTTTTTGTAAATGGATTTTGTGGTTGTAATTCATCAACAACACGATCTGCCATTCCCTGTTTTGCTATTTGCCGATCATAAATACGTTTTTCCATAGTGAAATCAGCAATCAATCGATATATATAACAATGTCTCTTTTGTCCATAACGATAAACACGACAAACAGCTTGAGCATCGAGACACGGATTCCATGAAACATCCATTACAATAACACGATTAGCCGCAATTAAATTTATGCCCAGACACCCGGCTCTGATTAAAATAAAAACATTATTCTTATATTTAAATATTCAGTTCTATTTTACCTGGTAGAAAGTAAAAATAATTTTGCATTTGAATTCAGTGTATTAAATGCATTAATTAATTTTTCACGTTCCAGACCACTTGTACCGCCATCAAGTCCTGACAAAAACAAAATGGTAAAATAAAAATAGTTATAAAAGGGTCTTGAAACTATCCAGCCGACTATATTTTCCCTTGATCGTAAACTTCAATAAACATTTTTACAATGCACCTTGTCCTTCCAATTAAATCGACCAGTCAAATCAAATTATTAGAAATTTTGATTTTCAATTCGTCAAAGATCTAACTCATCTGTTTACGTTGTTTGACTGCAGTGCGAGATAAAATGCAAATAATTTATCTTCTGAATGTTAGCATGCGTAAATATACATAACAACGACTTCAGTCATATATTTTTGATACTCCTCGTCTTCTTCACTGCCTTTAGCATGTCATACTAAACACTATTATTATCTGCCTGTTGGGTAAACTTGTCAAATGTCAGATTGACATTAACACCTAACGGCGATTGTATCAGAGACAAGTAAATGATATCTTTCTAACTATTTATTCTTGACAATCATGAGCTTCATCTTTCCATCAGTCAAGCTTCTTGATTACTAACAAAACATTTCCGCCGATAGAAAAAGCATATAACTTACGATAATAATTGGTATTTTTCTCCCATTTTTTATCTGTATTTGGTATAATGCGTTGACTGAGAAATTCTTCAAGTTTATTCAACGATAATAAACTTTGACTGATAGCAAAAAAAAATATTTAATTTGGCATTTAAAACAACACAGAATTAACGCATACCTAAATATGAGTACTTTATCGCCAGCTTGAACACATAATTCCAATATAGCTAAAGCTAGTTGAAATTTAACTCCATTGCATAATTGTCCGCATACATATGAATTCAAAATTGCATTAGCCTTAATGTTATAAAAACATAGAATATTTCATTAAACATAATCAAAAGAAATTCTTACAAAGTCATAATCAAATTCTTTTTTTTCCATAGAAAACATAACTCCTTGTGGTTCATAAGGATTATTCACCGTTAAAGTTTGTGGTGATGCACGATTGTTCAAAGCTAAACGACTAGTTGATCTTGTTTTATTTGCCAATGGCTTATTTGATGAATTCAAATTTTGTTCAATGTCAAAATCTAAATCAAGATCAGCACCGTCTTGCCGATCACGTACAAATTTATATAAAACGTCAGAATGATTCCAAATCTAAACCAAGCAAATTGTTCACTATATTAATACTTCTTTGAGGAAAAAAAGCAATTATTTTACTTTGCAGCAAATAGCAAACGCTCGTAGTGGATTCAAAGTTTTTTCCGTTGAACTTGACAAAGCACCAACAGCTTCAAGAAATTTCATATATAATTGTCGTTGTATATTCGATAATTTTAACAGAATAACATATTCAGTTTTAGGCGGTAAATCTGTTTGTAGAACATCGTGGCCTCGTCTTTCAATGCAAAACTTTATTTTTTAAATATTCAAAAAGATATATTTTACCTTTGAATAAAACCTTCAAGTAAACTATGTAAAACATGTGCACGAGCACGCATTATTTTTCCATCTTCCGCTGTTGAATCAATACATTGTCCATTCAATATTGGACGCTCGAACATATTACAAAATTCAAGTTTACTACCCAGATAGTTCGGACGAACAAAATCAACCATACACCAATATTCTAAAAGAAAACATATCAACGAATTCGTTTGTTTTTAAAAATCTACGGAAATGCTAATTAATAAGAAGTAGTCTGAAATAAAGCTATTAACATGATTACAATTCGGAAGACACTAGCAAATCAGTCAGAGAGGTTGATTTTAACGGGTCATATCTTTCGTATAATTATACTCAATACTCCATAGATGCAAAAGGTCATAGAATCACTCAACAGGCGTTTTGAAAGATATGTGATATTAACTTTGTAAATTTTTAAAACAATTAATTAAATGGTTGTTACTGATATGAATTGAAGCCAGTCGAAAAATGCTTTGATAACTGAGGAAAACGTTCAATATATTATTTCACTTACCGATAAGATTATTTTGAAGTGGATAACCAGTGAGAACAATACGACGTCTAGAAGAAAAACAAAACAAAAATAATTGAATTAAAGTATTATTTATAAAATAAAAGCTAACTGTGTTCGTATTGATTTTAAGGCAATAGCAACGCCAGCTTGATGATTTTTTATACGATGACCTTCATCGCAAATGATCAGATCAGGATTGAGCAATGCATTTCGAACATCTAATAACATATAAATTTTAAATTAGAATCACGTTTTTCTAGAATTTCTTATAAATATAAATTCAGTTCCATTCATCAGGGCTGTAAATAACATGCTCACAAAATTTCGATTTCTACTTGCTAAATTATGTTTTCTATCATTGAGATACAAAACGAGAATATTATAATAATATTCATGAATATCGAATCTAAAGATATATCTTTGATCATCTTCAACCTACATTTAAATATTTGAACTAAGATCAACGTTAATGACAGAATATAAACCATCTCTATTTACTCGCCGAACTGCTCGACTAAGTGTCATCTAGGCATCAGGTTATTAATTTCTCTAAGTGCTAAATAACTAAAAGATATTTTAGGGTTTCTTGTTCGCTTTTAAATTGAACATAATAAAGAATTTCTTTGAAAGAACTTAACAGTTTATTACCTTCCATTGCTTCAAAATTTTTCTCTTCTTCTTCAAGATCAACAACAACAGGCGTTATTGGTCTTGATGCATTGGCTTTGCTAGTTTTTGTTGTCGAATTTTTCTTTATAACCATTAAACGAAACATCTCATAACCAAGAATAAGTGCACCTCCTGTTTGAGACCAATTTTGTACAATTTTAGCACGCTGAGTAAATTTTTTTGATGTTTCATTTATTAAATACAATTCAAATGATCGTTTATATTCAATATCAGAATGATTTAATGGGCACCAACGATTAAATTCATTCAACCAATTTTGTATCGTATTTATTGGTACCACAATAAGAACTGATTTAGCGATTGTATGTTGCAATAATGTATTAATAAAGGCAATTACCTAATAGAATAAAAATTTTAGAAAAAAATATGAACGAAAATGTTTTTTTTCCAAAACTTACTTGTAAAGTTTTTCCACATCCCATGGAATGAGCAAGGATGCAACCAAGTCCTCTTGTTCTTTGAAAATGTTGAAGAGATTCAACAATATTGTCATACATAAAACGTATACCACCAATTTGATGCGGTTTAAGTACGGGACAAAGATGCTTCGGTACGAATAAATCAGGATCATTGGTAGGATGATTAATATTAACTACAATGTCGCCTAAATATATAAAAAATAAATGAGAAATATTTTTCATCTTCACTAATAAAATAACGTCGATGATTAATTCATTTGGAACGTGATACCGTGAGAGCTAAATTCAGCCGACGATATCGTTTTGATTACAACCAGTTTACTGGCAAAGCTCTCACATTTCAATTAGAATGATAATTTTTGTTTATAGAGATTACATCGTAGTTTAATGAAAGGAATGAGATTCAGCTTGGCTATTGAATTTTTAAAATTTTCATTTTCTAGAGAAGCTCGTATTTTGATACGCAACTCTGCAAACAGTGAGAACTCAGCTATCAAAAGTGCAAGATTTCAGGTTGTAATTACTAAAAAAAAAAATCAAAATTCGATAGTTTATTCTCAACTCTCGATAAATACCTAAAAATGATTTTCATGAGAAATCGCCTTTGTATTTTGAAACAAATTTATTGATGAAACGTGCTCAATGTAAACTGAGCTTTCGTTATTCTCGGACATGCTTTGATACAGTTGATATTGCAGAGAACACCATTGTCAGTGACTCTTATTTAGCAGATTCACTGTTTAATATTTGCACTCATACTTCGAGTTTCTAGCCAAATCGATTTTATGTTGGGAAAAATTCTTCTCGAAATCAGTAAGTTTAAACAATTTCATGTGATCAATAATAAATGTTTTCTTTCTTTCATAAATCTACGATCGGTAACATTCACAATAGCAAAAAAGACTTTATCGTTCTGTTTGTACGCCAATGAGTCATGCAAGATTTATCACATTGTGTTCTTCCTCTTTATGGGTATTAGTTTTGACTCACTTAAAAAAACACTATTCGAACTAATAGAACATCGAGCCAGAGCTATCCTAGATCAATTAAAAACTAAACTGCAGACAGTTAACTGATTTCTTAACGATATAGAAATCATAAAATATTCGAAATAATTTACCATTCGCATCCGGAACATTAATCCTATCATCAAGATGCAATCTTTGTAATTTTTGTGTTAACTTATCATTAACAATTTCAGTATCACTATCCACATATTGTACATCAGAATCATTACTATCTTCGTTCGGGTTTATTGTTTCTTTATTTGAAATATTTTCATCTAAAAACAATTTTCAAAATAAAATAAATAAAATAAAAAATGCAAAATAATCAACCTGGATCAATCTTTGTTTTTGACAATGAATTCGTAGTTTCATCTTCTTCGTCATCCACATCATCCAAAACGATACAGTCTTGTTCGTTCGATTTTATTGGAGCCGATGTTTGATTATAATATGTTGGTAGATGAGTATAAATAGGTTGAAATGAATTATTTATTTCTTCCAGTCGTCTAAGACGTTCTTGTTCAGCTCTAAGTGCTGTCAATGTATCATCTTGTAGTTTATCGTTTGTTAATAAAGTACGAATATTTCGACGCATGTATGTTGGCTGTGTTTTTGACTTTTTTTTTCTTTTATGTTGTTTACTATCTGCTGATTGTTCACTTTTACGTTTTTTTATTTTTATTTTTAATTCATTAGTCGATGAACTATTTGTTTTCAATAACGAATATTCATTCGATTGACTATTGTCATCTGAACAGGAATCATCATCTTCATCGTTTAATAGATCATCCAATGTATCCGAAAGAGGTGAATCGCTCATGATAAGAAATCTTCTGTGCTCTTGTATTCACAATAGCATAAACTAAAACATCTGAAAATAAACAATCAATAACATAGTTAGCACACCTCCGTTTATTCAACATACAGTGTTGTTTCTTCTTCTTCTTCTTCTTTTTTGTTCCTTTCCTAGTTATATTTATTATTTGTGGACTTTCACTTTTCTTCGTTTGACGATGCTTATGATTGGATGAACAATATCAACCAATCAGAAATTTTCTTTTAAGATTTATGAATGTCAAAAATTTCTGTTGAAACAAATGATTATTAGGAAAATTTCTTCAACATAATTTATTTATCGGTAATGTTTTAGATACACTTTTTTTGAGAAAATTCCCCATGATCAGAGACATTGCTTTTGTGCAAATAACAAAAAATGCGTCATCTTATAAAAAAATTGATCGGTTTATTTACATAAAAGGGTCAATAAAGATTTGAATATGTATGCTTTAATAAGAGTAACAATGTCTCAATGTGAACACTCGTAGAAAGAGAATGATGTGCTACGAAAAGGAAACTTTTTTATTCTGTTGTTTTTATTGACTTAGTGAGATACGCATGCAGGGTTAAAGTAATATACACCAGAGAGATGTTCCTTGAAACTTCTAAGAATACTCTATTGAAATAATATTTTAAAAGCTACCTACGTCAGATGAGAAATGAATGATAAAATTTCTCAGTTATATCAGTGTATATAAAAAATAGATTCATTCAATTATAAATCAAAGGGAAAAATCACAATTACGTGATTCACTTCATTATTATTTTGAAATTGGTGATAATTTCAAACTCCTTCATATATAGTTTATGCATTTCACAATTATTGTGCAAGTGGAAGTTGTGATTAGGTAATGCAAGTTTTGTTGATATCCTCTAATTATGTGAAATAAAATATTTGTTTTGGTAAGGAAAACTTTTAAAAATAGGATGATCTACAACAGAACGTATGTAGACGAGTGGTAAAAGCATTACTATTGTATTAATATTTTCTTGATATCGATAATATTATGAAATATAAGCCACTGTTAGCAGTTTAAATTTCAAATTATTCTATGAATTATGTTTGCGAATCTATGAAAAGAATTTAACTGCCAATCGCTCTCACAGGGAGCTGTATTTTCTTATATCTCTTATTAATCTGATCGGTAAAATCTCGACTATGTTGAAAATACAGCAGAAATCTAGAATTGTCCATTGAAATATTTTATGAAATGTGACAGCGATGACACATTCTACGATGTTAGAATACTTTAGTATCACAATTTTATACAACAATGATGTTAGTATAAACAAAACAAACGAAGTATTCGAAACTAGTTGTATATCGAATGTCTGTATAGTATTGTAAAAAAAAGAATACTATGATCTACGAAGACATTTTATCTTAGTAAATTAAGAGTACACTAGCATCACAGATCCTTATCTCCATTTATTAGTGTTGGGACAAAGTTTTAAACTTTTGATAAATTTTCATTTCTATTGCTCTCTTGTTTCTGGAATTTTTATTTTCATTTCTGAGATCAATATATCTGGAAAATATCGAACATCAAATGCTTCGGTTAACTTTTTCTTTCTATCTTTTGCCTTTTGCCTGTTCTGACTTATACGGTAGTCACAGTCAAGTATCGATCTTTTGAGAACAGTTAGAATTGTTCTATTGCATTTTGGGTACCGGTAAGACTATTAATAAAAAAACTGAAATTTTGTTTTGAGCAGTATTGGTCAAATGAAGAGTCACGCTCATACCACACTCTCGAATTGTTCTGAGCCAGCCAATTTTTTTAAACAAAATGAGAATACTACATTGGATTCTATCAAATTTCAAGTGTGAATTTTTCTCTTTTGTCGTAAAGTCTGAATAGAAGATATAATGTGTTTTCTTCCATAGATCTATCATCAGCGATGTTTTCGTCTCTGATATATTTGCGGTGAAACATAAAAAGAAATCGATCTAGGTATCACTTTTCTCTACGCTAAGACTAAAAGCATTTTGTTTTTGAATTAGTAGTAGAAAATATACTCAAATTTGTTCAGTAGTTAATTGATATTTTTTTCTCATTTCAAATAGATTTTTTGATGTCTTCACTTAATAATATTTTAAAAAGATAAATAAGTTCGAAAATGAATGATTGGTATTAAGTCTGTTGTGAGTTTTGTGTTGCGAAAAGATCTTGATATATATATATATACATATATATATTGATTAAAGGTGTGAAAATGAAGCACACTACTCACAGCAATTAGAAATATGATAGATCCATCGCTTCAAGCTAAAAAAGCAAGGCGTCAAACTTCTGTTGAAGCAACTTCGTCTCGAAAAACTATGCGTGAAAATCAACCCAAAAAGCTTCACACCCTACTGTTATGGTCTTAAGTTCGTGTTTTAAATTTCAACCCGTCCATAGATTTGTCAAGACGATGATGGGAATCTCAAGCGTAAATAGAAATCCAGCGAATCAGTCTCATGCAGCCTTGGAGCAAGTATCAATCTGTCAGGGTGAGATCTGTGGACTTCAGAAGGCACTTGATTTGCTGAGAGTCAGAGTGAAAAACTCTTCTTTGAAAAGAACGGTTGACATTCACAATACAAGAGTTACGGCCAATTAACTATTTTAGTTGGATATTAGTGAAGAATTTCAAACGATACTGAAAACCATGGGAATAATGGCAACAGTTTTACATTAAAATAAAAATTTCCGCGATAGCTTAGCAAATGCTCTCAGTCCAACGAGTCATATATCTTGAGCATTACAGGCAGAGTTAAACAGGGTGAGATCATTCGTTAGAATGATGTAAAAACAGTATAGGCTATTTATTCATTGAACACACTGCTCACAAACAATATAATATCATACTTAATCGAGGGTTCGCGCTGCCGATTAGCAACTTTATCATAAGCAGGTCGTCGCGTGTGGTTTTCAACCAGAAAAAGATCTACAACTCCAATTTGAAGAATTGACTTACTAATTTAATCACATTTTCTAGTTCGACACTGTAGCGATCGCACTAATTTATTGATACGGTTTGCGTTAATTTTCTAGATTTGAGTAAGATGTCCAAATCGATTCTCGTAACAGGTGCCAACTCCTTCATTGGTGGCTGGATTATTAAATATCTTCTCGACAAAGACTACAACGTTCGTGGAACAGTTCGATCACAAGCCAAAGAATCACGAGTTCTTGATGGTATTCCAAGCGATCAACAATGTCGAATTTCATTCGTGCATATTAATGATATTACGACAGATTCGTTTTATGAAGCTCTTCATGACATTGACGGCATCATTCATGTTGCTTCACCGGTGCATTTGACAGTTACGGACCCAGAAAAAGATTTTCTCTTGCCAGCCATCAATGGAACCATAAACGTCCTACATGCTGCTCACAAATACAATCAAAACCATCCGAAGAAAATTAAAAGAGTCGTGATTACATCGTCATTTGCTGCGGTTAACGATGCAAGTAAAGGAGTTCGATCTGACTATTCCTACACCGAAAAAGATTGGTGTCCATTGACTTACGCAGATGGATTAACTGCTAAAAATGATCATCTCACAGCTTATCGAGCATCAAAAACTTGTGCTGAACGTGCTGCATGGGAATTTCTTGACAAAGAAAAGCCTTCTTTCACCATAGCCACCATCTGTGCACCGATGGTGTTTGGTCCACGCATCAATGGTCTCCAGTCATTAGATGACATGAATAGCTCGAATTCATTTCTTTGGCTACTGATTACAAGCAGCAAGGATGCTCAAATATCAGATTGAAAATTGCGCTTTCAAGTTGACGTGAGAGATGTAGCGTACACACATGTAGAAGCTTTAGAACGATGTACTGATACTTGCCAGCGATATCTTATAGCAGCAGAGACTTGGAGTCATCAAGCAATAGCTGATATTGTTCACCAAAGCTTAGTCATTCCGGACAGCATTAAGAATACAACACCAATTGGCATAGAAGATGAAAAACTGCCACATATTTACAATATCGATAGTTCCAGAGCACAAAACGAATTGGGCGTTACATATATTCCATTGAAAATGACAATCGAAGATTTAATTCTACAGTTTCTCAAACTAAAGGAAATACTAGCACAAGCATGATTGATAGACATAGAGTACTATCTATTTCTTTATCATTCATATCGCATTTTTTCGACAATAACACTTGTAAGCTACAGGAAACAAATAAAAAGTACATACCTAAGATGATTGATACGAAGTAAGAGACACAACCAACACATACACATCGGTTGTGATGTTTGAATCAATTGTTAATCTTGAGAAAAAAGAAATTTTGCAACGGCAAATAATGTCATAACCATATTTTTGAATACTATTAATTTTTATAGAGTCTCTTCTTTAAAATTATAACTTTGAATATTTTGTTACTTTTCAATTATTATTATATTAATTAGTTTATTTATATAGCTGTATAAATCATGCTTTCGATTCATTTCATCAATTCTAAATAATTAAATTTTGATAATTGCAGTAGAAAAAACATAGTCATCGTTCAAACGATCAATATTTGATCAGTGCTAATAGAAATCGGACAAAATCTTAATAAGTATAGTGACTGTAGATTTGATCAAAGATTGCAAATTAAAGAAAGCAAAGAGTCATTTAATCATGTGCCGCTTTTTACTTGCGTTCGATGTGGTATACAAGAAGAAAATAATGAATTTATTATATACCTAGTAGAGCACTCAAGTCTGAAGATAAAGTAAAATTATTCGTGTCATAGGAAAATAAATTATTACTAATTGGTGATAGAACAAAAACTGTGACGTATTATCCTGAGAGATTTTATTAGTCAATATCTGCTAGATGGCATGAGATTTTCATCTTTTACTGCTCTAATTGCAATGCAAATTTGTTTAGATAAAACGGTGTTTGCACTGAAACCACAAGATGATCTACTCAAAGCACAAGAATGATCTTTCGTGATTCTACTCATTAATCTAATCTAAATCAGCAGGAACTAATCAAGTACAATTAACGCTAAAAAAACAAGAAGAAAGCTCACTAAGGCTGACTTTTTTAAAACCAAGAAACGATCAAATCTATGCATGACAATAAATATGTTTTGCCTTCCTAAATGAAATACCCTGATATGACTGATTTAGAGCAGTTTTTATGCTTTAAAAAAAGAATTTGAACTAGTTTCTTAGTGAATATCACATAGAAATGGCAAAGTAGCTTACGCAGCAAAAATATATTTAAATGAAAGTCGTGCTTATGATATTTTTAAGCAAGTATGAATAAAAATGTCAATCCTATTTTCATGATAAAGAAAAAAATAAAGTTGGAATGTGCCGTCTATTGCAGATTAAACCAAAAATCATTTTCTGTAACAAAGTTCCTATTAGAATCTATTCGTACATGTGATTTATTATGATGAGTTATAAATTGTAATTCCATCAAATTTTCTATAACAATACCACACATGTTGTCTTCAGTAAATCATCAAGAGATAAAAGCTTTTTACCTCTTCATGACTTCAACATCTATCACGATAGAAATTCAAATATAGGTTGATCTTTTGGATGTTCACTTCATCTATTAAAATTTCACTCGGTTGGACAGTTAATTGTAACCAATGAAACTGTCCTATATTGTCTACTATCTTTCTCGATCTATTCATTTTCAAAATTCATCATGAGTAAAGCACATGAAGTAACCGCTTGGATTGATTTAAATATTATTGATAAATCATGGGGAAAATCACTAACGAAAGAATTCGATGATAAAAAAGCAAAATATCTTATCGAGAGTATGCCAGTACCCAATACAATAACTTGGTTAGTTTATCAAAGTTTGAAATACTTTTACAAATTTAGTTTCTTTTCTTTTCCGTTATTCATAGTGAACATTTTCTAGTTTAGGTCGATATCAAACATTGCTAATAATATCGATGAAGAGTTCGTCAGTCAACTATTATTGTTAATGACACATGAACAGTTTTTTCAGTTTGTTGCTGTATGTAATGCAAATAAAAATAACATATCAGATTTAATTCAAACGATTAATGATAAATATAAAGCCAAAAAATCGGTCACTATTGTTATTATTGGTGCAAGTTCCTCATTAAATCTTAGTAAACTGTTAACACGTTCATCATCAATAAAATCTCACGATTTAGATAATATTTATCTTGAATTGCAACTACAATTTAATTGTATTATAAAATTTGCTGAAAAAGATAATGATCTTGCATTACTAATTCTTTCATTTACAAAAGCAGTAACAGTTGCACCGGAAAAACGTTTAAAAAATTCATCACCATTTTCATTTCATGTTGACGCCATGAAACAATATAAACCGATACGTGTTGATATCGATCAAACAAATAAAACACTAGATCAATTATGGAAACAAATCCTACAACAATTTCCTCATATGGGTGTTGAACAAGCACAAGCTATTGTTAATCAATATGGAACTGTCCAAGCACTCGTACAAGCGTATAAACGTTGCCCAACAGAGAATGACGCAAAATTATTATTAGCTGATATACAAGTACGACGTGGTGCTGGAGTTTTAACAACAACACGAAAAATTGGTCCACAAATGTCAGAAAAAATTTGGAAACTATTTACATCTATTGATGGAAATGATCTTATATGAAAAGAAATTAACTATTCGATAGAGCTGTATTTTACTTGCTTCTTATCATATAAAATGTTAATATCTATTTTAATTTTTTCTAGATAGACCTATGTAAATGACATGATTTTAAAAGGTTAGGATTTAATGAATCGTTTATCTGCGCGTGTCACTCGATCATATTTTCTCTGATAAATTTAATGAAATTTTCCTAAGTAGAATATAATCTTTGTTTCGAAGATAGAATAATATCTTTCTGTCGTGTGTCTAAACGTTTCTGTTTCGAATTCATGATGCACGATTTGATCGTATTTAAAAAAAAAGATCTGAATTTTCTATTCTCAGCGCTGTTTAATCATAAGCGGCAAGCTGTGAAATCGGATGATGTTCGACAGTTGTGGATAGCTTTCAAAAAGGTAGAGATTTGTTTTTTTGGAAGTACAGATTTATTAGATTAGATTATTTCTCCTGATAATTCTTTCGTTTTTCCAATAGAAACGAAATAACATTTATATCTAGCTTTATTATCGATTTTTCATTACATCGTATAGTTTTTCTTTTAAAAAATACGTATATCTACGTAGACAGAAAATCAGCTGCTACAAATATGGGAAACTATTTCATGGCACCCACATCGAGTGCCAGTAGAAACCGAAAATCAATACCTTCTCAGTAACGATATATTTATTTTTTTCTAAAAAATTCAACGATTCTATATCGAAGAACTGATAATCTCTGTTCTCTATCTTTAGATTCATACATGAGTTTTTCCTAAAAACGAATCAGAAAGTTGATGCATACCAGTGGAAGCCGAAATATGAATAATTGTTTATTGTGCAACCGGAGATTGAATGATTTGCAAAAATGCATTTTACTTGTGCATACGTTGCAGTCTACTAGTTTTTTCTTCCACCAAGTAATCGTTAGCATGAAGAATAAATAAATATCAGAGATCATGATTCATAAGTCAAACAATAGAATTTAATTACTGATTTCGCTTCTAGATTAAAAAAGTAAACCATGGTTCTAGTTGTATTCGATTTTGATCATACAATAGTCGATGCTAATTCAGATATTCATGTTAATAAACTGTTCCCATCAGCTGAAGCACTCGATACTGCCGAAAAAAATCGTGCACAATTCGACTGTTGGACGGATCGTATGCAAGAAACATTT
This sequence comes from Rotaria socialis, assembly GCA_905331475.1. Lineage (NCBI taxonomy): Eukaryota > Metazoa > Rotifera > Eurotatoria > Philodinida > Philodinidae > Rotaria > Rotaria socialis. The sequence continues at coordinate 45,671 of CAJNYU010001698.1, read as the reverse complement.
CGTGAATTACATAAATATAATATCAAAGAAATTGATTATATAAAAAATATGCAAGAAATGACAATAACAAATGGTTTTTCTCATTTAATTCAATATTTATCTTCATTACCAAATAGTCATTTAATTGTTGTCAGTGACTCAAATCTTGTTTTTATTAAAGCAATTTTAAAGCATAATCATCTTGATCATGCCTTTAAAGATATATTTACTAATCCGGCTTATTTTAATAAAGATGATCAATGTTTAATAATAGAACAATATGGTCAACAAACATGTTCGACATGTCCCTTGAATATGTGCAAAAGAGAAATAGTTGACAGATATCTTCGAACGAAATTTTCAGAACGAGTTCCCGTTCTATTTATTGGCGACGGACATAATGATATATGCGCAGCGAATAGTCTGAAAAAAGGTGATCTTGTTTGTGCTCGAAGTGGCTATCGAATGGCTAAAGAATTAAAGAAACAAGCAGCATCAAACGAGAAAAAACTTGAAGCAGACTTTTTCGAATGGAACGATGGACAAGCAATTGAAGACTTCGTTAAAGAAAATTGGCTGAACAAGTTTTAGAAAATTTAGTTTTCTTTTTCTTATTCGACATAATAAAATAGAATCTGTTTGAAGTTGATATGTGTTATAGGAGAGTACTTTTGACAGTATCAAAATTACAACGCCGTTCTAAGAATCCGCGAGAGAAAAATCTTCGCGGGGACTATTTTAAAACGAAATTTGAACTTTAATCAATTCAAATCTGATTTCTTTGTCAGCAAAATAATTATGTTATCGATATTCAATATATCTAGAAGGCTATTTTTCTATGACTACTACAAGTTCACAGCATGTATTTGTGCTTATCAACGAAAAACTTGGCGAATATTATTTAAATTTTATAATAAATAAACGATGTACTAAGATGAAAAATGCAATCGTTTTTTGGAACAAACCACTAGTAAAATCATTCAGATTTCATACTAGGCGTGAACATTTTCTGATCTAGTCGAATATTGATACTCGACAACAATTCAAAAGTCTAAATATGAGAACTACAAAAGCGCAACAATTCATGCCACTGGGAATTTTCTCACTTAAAATTTATTAGGATTTGCCATATTATGGAATCATAGAGTAAGTCGTTCTACACATCTAAAATATATTTCATGACAAAGCCAAGCTGAATTGAAACTTATACTGGTATGCAAAGATTCATCTCATTTATTCAATGACCCATAAAGTTGAACTTGGAATCTATTATTACGAAGCATGATATTCAACGTATTAAACTGAAAAAGCAGAAAATTAAAAGTTAACAATGTTGTTTGAAAACAAAGGAGACATGATTAAATTTGTTACTGGAGGTATTCATACGCCTAAAGATAAATATCAACGGTCCATCGACTCCAGTTAATATTTCAGATATCATCGTTATACTACGCATAATATTTAATTGGGTTTTCTTGCGAATATTAATATGAAATAAACTAAAATAAGAATAAATAGACTACATGCAAAAGAAAACTGAGTAAGCGCCTGATGACAACAGTGATAATTAATTAGTTTAGTATAATCTAATTTTTGCTTTTCTTCTATCATAGAAGAGCTATTTCACCAAGGGGGGAACGGCGGATTGCGGGTTTTTGGATTGCTCATGGCTTGACAATCCCGAAAATCCGCCATTTTGTCCTTGGAAATATGAGTATTTTTGCAATCGCATTATCTTCAGAAGAAAACATCCGTTTGAGCTGAAACTTTTAGGATATTCTAAGGACCACGAGGCCTACATATGATAAAAACTTCAGCTTGAAATTCCTTCATTTACAAGAGGAGATTGCTGGTAAATTTGGGATTTTTCCGGATTGCTCATGGATGGGCAATCCCGAAAATCCGCCGTTTCCCCCTTGTATTTCACTTTAGTCTAGATATTGACATAAAAAATGCTTGAGCTTCTTGGTCTTATGGGTCAAATATGCGAACGTTTCGATCCAGATGTTCAAAATGAAAATGAAAAACTATTTATGCTTCGGTTTTTCTCAAAAACAAACAAGATCGATATTGAATTAGGTTTTTTCGAATAGGATATCAATAGTTTCGCAATATACAAGGTATGACTTCAAGTTTCTTAAGCATAATTGAATATTTGAAGCAATGAGCTACAAAATACTATTGAAATAATGGTAAATATTTCATAATGAAAGAAGCATCGGTAGGATTGCATTCTTAACTGATTAACATGCAACAATATATTTGTTTTACCTGTAGGTGAGAAGATGTTTCAGTGACAGGACAATAATAAATCTCCCATCCATTCGTAAATCGAAGAGGCCCATTCAAAATATTGACCCTGATAGCATTATTGACAATGTGAAATTAGATATACGTAGATTAAGATTTGTCAAGGCATTGTATGTATGAATACACTTATTTCATTATAATGCACATGCTATTCACGTCTATTTCTTTATCGAATTCATCATAAACCAAGAAACTTGTTCAAGTTTCTTCATATAAACAAGAACCTTTATTAGTAATATGATATTAAATTAACACATTGTCTTTGGATTATGCTATTCCTAAATACTTTCGAAATAAGTGCGTATACAAAGATTATATAGAATCTATCCTATGATTTTATTCTGAAAAAAAAACTGGCAAAAGAAAAACATTGTCATGCAAGTTTGAGCATCGTGTTCCTTTAGATTTCTATAATTAAGACAGTAAATTTCGCATAAAAATTCTTGCACGTTCTTCAATTTCATCAGCAAATTTGAGCTGCCACTCCTGTGGGACAATACATTGTGACAAGCTAATAATTGACAAGTAACTCGTTATATTTTATATACATAGGATTACGTAATAGATCAACGCACAATAAAAGATATGACATGGATTGCAATGAAGCGTAAGCCCAAACAAAAAGGCGTAATCATGATATCTACTTATATATATATATATATAAAGTACAATTAGCAAGTGTTTCTTTGTCTTCTGTGTGGGATTCGCAATTAACAACAGAGAAAAAAACAACATTTATACAACACAAAAAGAAAAAGAAATGTAAAGAAAATATTTAATCTAAGTTGTATGCCGAACTTTAGTTACCAATTGATCTTTGGCAATAACACTGCTTGAATAATTATTTCTGTGAAATTTATTTTTATCCGTCAAAGATAATGGTCCTTTTGCATTTAATCTTTTAGTTTTAGCTGTGTTCTGATTTGTTATTGCTGTAGCGTTTAGTTGACGATTTGATTTATTTAGACAATTAGCAGGTACCGGCGGTTTGTTTTTAGCAAATCGTGCTTCAAAATAAACTGGATTTCGTGCTTGGCAGTGAATAAGGCGTCGAGTCAATTGTCTAATATCAATCTAATAAAGTTTAAAAAATATATTTAATTGATATGAAAACATTTTAGAGAAAAATTCAAATCTCACCCGAAATCGATTGTTAGTAAATCCATAAATAATAGGATTAATTGCTGTATTTGATACAGTTAAAAAATGAGCAGCTATGTAAAGAAATTTAATTAAAGTTGGATGAGTACAAAAAGCTTGATATGTTGTTTCTTGATAACAAATTAGGTTTAAGCATAATTGAAATACATTCATGGGCAGCCAAAGTATAGCATGAAGTACAACGACGGCAACCAAAGTTTTGATTCCCTTAAAGCACAATAAGTTCCATTATTTCAACAGTCTTAAAAATGCATATATCTTCTAAATATTCTGATCTTAGGATAATTTTTGCATTCATTAGGAATCTCTTATTCAATACAAAAAAATATGATTGCATACTCCTATATAGAATAGCCAGCGAGTCTTTTTTACTTCAAATGAAATATCATGGTCGAACGAAATAGCTTAATAATAAGTGTAAGCTTTAGATTTTTTTCTTATAATTGATTACCAATTTGTTAATAGATTTCTTAATCGAAATTTGACTTTAGTTGATACTGAAGGATTGAAAAAGAAAAGATTTCTATGAAAAACATTCATTTACTGATGTAAATCTCGATGTATAAATGATACACACAGAAAAATACATCCGATTTTTATGGAGATTATTATCCTGTCAATATTTACCGTATCATCAGAGTTTAGGATTTTTTTGCCAAAAATATTGTACCTAATTTTCTCTGATCAATAATTATACATTCAAAATCAGTTGGCATGCAAAATGTTTTAGGTGTAAATTTGTATTTACTATTCTACTTGTTTCTTATGAAATGTGAATTCTTTTTTTAAATTCCCTACTTTTATTACGCACTCGCCACATGAAATATATTTCTTGGTAAGCAGCGAATGCTGCTGACTAATTGAGAAATTTGTGCTCAAAAAAAAAATTTCACATCGATGTTTTAGAATTAAACTGATTGAGTAGCAATTTTCACTCTAAATTCAGAGCTATTTCATAAAAGACAATGGTATTCAAGGACTGTTCTTAATTATTCTCCATTAGTAGTGTACAGTCATGCTGATTTTCGCGATGAATCATTTGCTAATAAACGAGTTATAGTAATTTTTACTTTATTTATTGAATTTTTCATTTCTAGTATCAGTGGATAATTTTTAATTACATAAAAGAATTACTCGTATAATCTCTTCTCCATATATAGTCACTAGTTAATGACATCAAAATTGCGAAGTCGTATTACGGCTTGTGTTCACAGCTACTTATAATCGCGAGAAAGAATATTAGTTTGTAATGAAGTTTGAAAGTTCAACGGAATTACTACAGGACCAAAGAGGTTTCAGTTGTCTTAGAATGATAGTTTTGCTTTTAAATTAATATGAAATCACTTTTCAACTAGTAGCATTTCTTGTCAGCACAAAAACTTGAACCCATTTATGCTTGTCTTTTAGGTTTTACTTGAAACGCTTTGTTGTAAAAGATATTCAGCTAAAATTTTCCTTAGGGATCTGTCAAAATAAAAATTAAATTAAAAAACTATGTTTATTGCTTTACTGTTTGGTCTTCTGTCATTTGCCGATGTTTTGCTTACTTGAAATTTATTTTATACAGATAAGAAGATTTTCTATTTATCCTCATTCTTTTGACAAGACCCGGAGGCAACTTTAGTTGAGCGGTTTTAGATAAAATTATATGTAAAAAAAAGAAATTTCCTTCAAGCGTCATGGTTATTGTAAATATGTGAATAAATTTCGGCTTTAAATCTACTGCTTCTGATTAAAATCTGCCGGAAAACCATCAGAAAATACAAAATGTCGATGCCTGTACATAATCTAGATCACATCTAACTTGTCAAATGTTAACTCTAAAAGTAGTTAACTATTCTCTGTCTGCCTGCTAGAATCTCCATCCAGATTTCAAAATTAATGAAGTACCCATATTGACTTTTTCTTTCTCGAAATATTCCGAAAATATTTATTAGGAACGATAATAAAAACAAACGTCAACAAACGACTGTGCGATGAATAATAGACATTCAGAATTTATACAAAACATACTTTCATCTATCAATCATGAAAATATTATACAAATACAAAAATATATCTTTATTCTTCATTTGTCTGTTGTTTCGTGACTCGATAACTACGCCACGAAAATCAATATTATGCAAACTATAAATATTGGAAGATTAAAGATGATTCAAAATGACATTTATCTGTTCTTGCACTGTCACGTATTTTCATTCGCAAAACAGATGATCGGATTTTTTAGTAATCTGTTTTATTAATGAACCTTGTCACTCAACAATCTCCACGAGAGATTGATTAAGAAATACAGAAATTTTTGTATGCAGAATTCGTAATCCTAATGAACTTTATTCTCAAATAAAAACAAGCAAGTCACCAAGCAGACAAAAATTATACAGATATATTTTAATATAATTACTAGAATAGAGCGATGACAATGACGAAGAAAAACTAAAGATAAAAAGACCGATTCTATTAATTATCCTTTCTTTTTATGGCACATCGGCCATTGCATGCTAATTAAATTTAATACGCATTTTTGATTGTTACAATAAATTGATGATTATCCAGTGACTAATTTTTACAATGTTTAAATAGACACATGTCGTCGAAGCTGTTCTTTTTTTCAATTTCATACCGATTTTTTATTCTATGTAATAGAGCAAATAATCTTAGGAAGAGTTTTTTCAAAACTAACATTATTCTAAGTTTAATTAAAAAATGTCAAGTTGCACTCTTAAATAAAAATATTGATATTTAAAATGTCTGAATGGACATTTTAAGTAATAGAAATTAATAACCGCAATAAAACTAATTATTATAACACTTTGAAATCCATGTACCAATCAACTAATACACCAACACATTTTTATCGTTAATCAAAGAACTATTGTCAAAATGAATTTACAGATTACTTTTATAGTTACTTTAAAATGAAATGATTTGACGACCCTATTCCTTGGTGTATGCCATGCATAGTTTCTGACAGATCTTTCTTTGTCATTTGCAATCAGTATGACGTGGAATGTTTCAAAATTAATTGAGGAAAATTTCAACAATGTTCCTAGTACTCTGAAAACTTATGCGGAATATAGAGATGCTAGATTTTTTGCAAGTATATATCTATAACAAAACTATTAAAAATATACGTATGTCAAGAATAAAACTCCTGTTTAAATAGAGAGTTCCTCCTTGATTTAACCCTACTAATTACATCGATTTAAATATGCATACCTGTTTTAATTTTTTTTTGAATTGAATATTTTCACTTGTAAATAAATTTTTACTGCCGGAATTGTTAAGCTCAAAATTGAAGTCGTTTTTTCGTCGCCATAATATAACTGCTATGCGTGAATAAACGAAAGTTAATATAAATAATGGAATAAAATATGTTTGTAAAAAATTTAATATTGTTCTGCGAACTTCAACTGGTCGTTTTGTTTTATTTGGTAAACATTGTACTGTGTTTACAAGTTCGAAATGAATTTGTTTTAAATATAGATTGGAGTTTTCAAATGTTGTCACATTTTCAATTGAATTCAAGTAGGTGTCAAATATTGTACGTGAGCTCACCCATAAACGTTGTTCGTGTGTCGGCAATGAACGCGCTGGAGACCACAGTAAAGCCAAAGCTATACTTAAGATCCATATAACTAATATTGCTAATAAATTGCGTTTTTTTGGTGAATATACTTTAATCGCCAACGGATATTTTACAACACAATAACGGTCTATAGCTATTGTTATTAATGTCAATAGGACGCCGGACACAGAGAAAGTTTTGAAGCCATCCAGTACAACACACAAGGCCCGTGCATATAACCAACGTTGAAATATAATGGATGTTATTGTAAATGGTATACAATAAACGGTCATAATTATATTAAATACTGATAAATTTAGAAAAAATGGTGTTAATTCTGAACGTGAACTACGACCAAAAAAGAATATAATTATTGCTATAAAATTTGTAAAAAATGAAAATATCACTATGATACCATAGACAAGTAAAATAATAACTTCGTAGGTATACAAATCAGAAAACGATAAGGGAATTATTGAATATTGATTATAAAGAGTTTGCAAGGATAATTTTAATGGAGCTATTTCATTACGGATTGAATTGTCATTTGATGTCATTGTTTATGAGGTATAGAAAATATAATTGTCTTCAATCTAGAGAAAAAACAAGTTCGTAATATAATATGACGCCTTGCTTTTACTTTTTTTTTAAAGTACCTCATAAGTGTTCAGCGTAATTTATTTTAATTTATATACCAATCAGACTCATTTTTGTTGAAGTTCTTCATCTCTCTTGGTTTTTCTCTCTCGCCTTTCTCCTTATTTTTCTATTTCTTATCCTCCGTCTTGTCTGCCTTGATAATAGACAACGCTTATTTTGCCTTAAGAAGAAAAAACAAAAATGCTAACGATGAGCGATGGCAGATCAATCTAGTGTGTAATATAATTTACTGAGGGGTGTTTATCCGTTTCTAAGATGGAATATATTAAATATGTAGGGTTCTGATTGTTATGCATGGAATAAAGTGTCGTTTTTACTCATGAAGCAGAAAACCTGGAGTGAAATTTAAAACTATTCTTCGATCTATTTATATCAACAACAACTTACCTATGATTTGCTGTTTTGAGTTCACCGTTGATTAACAAAATTGCAAATAGAACACGAGTAAATTTTATAATACATATTGACACGCTATTGTGAATCAGTGAAATAAATTATTCTCTTTTCTATTTTTCTCTAGATGTTTAGATTTACCAACATGATTAAAAAAAGAAAGAAAATAAGATCTACTCTAATATTGATTATTCAAATGACAGATTTTAAGTTACACTGCTTTGAATCAGGTGTTTCTGGATGAGCAAACATTGAACATTTTCTTCCTTTACAAATCAATTTCTATGTGTCAAAGTTATACACAATTGAAAAAGAAACTTCCTAGATGCCAGACTAAAATGTCTGTCATCATCACATTGATTATGACTGTTTCCTTCCGGTTATATTCCTTCCTTTCTACGCCCATATATTATATTATATTATATTACACTTGAGTATTACGGATAATTTCAAGATTGTAAATACATAGATACGTGTAAAATAAAATCTTATTCGTACTGCTTCTTGTATAAATAAATTCAAAAACAAAAATAAAACATGATACTGAGAAATTATTGATTCTGGTGTATGAATATTTTTGACTGAATCATATCATTCTAAGTAAAAATGTGTCAGATGTGTCGTAAACTACGACACAAAGCACGACACATTCGAGTACGACATAAGGTGCTCGTTGCGACACATTCTGCCCAGCAAGACCACGACGCATTTTTCACGACACATCCGACACATTTTCATTGGTTGTTTTTGAAACGCATATTTCGATATTTTTTGAAAATTTAATTACGTATATCTCTTTATTTTTTGAAAATTCAATGTGATCAGATCCTAAGATCTGGCTGATTTGGAATTGATCCGATTCCTATCAGACTATCCAGTGAAGTCCTTCCCGGATCATGGATCGGGATGGTAATTCCTTGATTATAAAGTAATCAAGAATTGATTTCAAAGAAAATTTTATTTCGAGAACTTATCTTCCATGCGTTCAACGATGTTGCTTATATGTCGCTGTATGTTCATAACAAAACGGTGAACGACTAGTCGCTTGACAAAACGCGAAAAATATACGACACATTTTTTTAATTAAAATTGCGACACAAAAATTTACGATACATTTTTGTAATAGAGAGCACAACACAAAAATTCACGGCACATACAACCGACGCATTTTTATTTAGTGTGATAAGAATACTCGTAAGGAGGCGATACAGTAATATTTTATTGGCGAATATGGAGTATTTCTGTCAAAATTTTATTACAAATAAGATTCTCTGTGTTCGCTACCATCGCATTAACGGGTGGTCGGAAATTTTTGGCAAAAAAGTAAAGAACTTATATTTCTACATCATCTTTCACTTTCATTTTCTAATTTTTTTATCGAAAATACAATTATACCTAACAAAACAAAAATATATATTCACATAATGGAAAAAGGTCCTTTGTCTTCAATTTTTCGTAATTTTCCACGAACACCTTTCATCATGGTTTGGACGACTTTCAAATCAATCCTTTTCAATTGTGTTTTGATTCTGTTGATTAATTGTTCTTGATTCACAGCTATCTACTCTCCATTGTTCACCTGCTAAGCCAGTACTCCACAAAAATCCTCGATTGGTCGAGCTTTGGGAACATTTGGTGGATTAACATCTTTTGGCACAAATGATACTTTTCGTTCATTCAACCAATCTGTTGTTTTATTGGCATAGTGTGAACCGGCTAGGTCCGGCCAAAAGATATATTTATCATTTATATGATATTTATTAATAAATTTGATTAATTTTGTTAAAAATTTACAAATATAGACGTCTGCATCAACCGCTGGTCCTTTTGTTCTTTCAATGTATGGTGTTGAAGTGCCTGTACTGGATAACGCCAACGAGACCAAAATTTTAGACTTGAATTGTCGTTTTGATTTATACTTTACATCTGATGGAGTATTTTCTTTGCCAGAAGAATAAAATCCTGCAATACTGGGCATTTCAACGCCTGAAAATGTAAAATATTTCTCATTGTCAATAATCATGAAAGTTTCAGAATCTGATTTCTCGACGTAATTTTCGACACTTGCTTGGCAATTTTTCGAGTTATGTTTGAGTGTATTTTGGAGCCCGTTGTCGTTTGTAATGTTTTAAGTCCATCTTCTTCAAATTTTCCTGAATACAAGTCTTTGACACATTAAATTTCAAGGCTAACTTTCTTTGGCTGGCGTCGACACGGTTTTCAATAGATTCTTTCAATTCTAGTCTCTGATTCTGATTCAATTTTCGTGGACGACCTTTTCTTGGCTTGTCTTCACAAGGTACACCACTTTTGTAACGTTTTATGGTGCGATAAATTGTTGTTCGTAAAATGCCTTCAACTTGAAAATGTTTTACAATATCAGATTCTCTCATTCATCCAAGTAGAGAATAGATACGTTTTCGTACATCAACTTTTTTTCCACACAGGAAACCATTGTTTAAATGTTTTATATATATATTTAGAAAGAGCTTGCAATGTGCTACAAATCTATATAAAAATGAGTTTTTAATTGAAGCGTTTAGGTGACGTTTTTTGGCTAGACATTTTGCATCAAAACTTTTCGACCATCCGTTAATAATTGAGTAAAGCTTCTATTTTGATCTTAGTTACTATCATTTTTACCTTTCAGATTATTGCATGGATTGAAAGAAATTTCTGCTTGTTGCATATAATAACGTCTCAGTGGAATTCAAATTATATTATTTCTTCTAGTTTGATGATGATCCTTCATTATTTTGAAAAATATATCAATGCAAATAAATATGTCAAATATCAACAATATTAAATCGAAACTAATTGTTAGAGATATATTTTATGTTCGAAAACAAAATAGTCACATAAAATAAACAATGATTCCTGATTGCTAATAATAGATCTAAGTAGAAAAAAAATAAGCATTTAGTCCATGAAAATTATTTTTGACTTTTTCTAAATTTTATTTTAAGTAACTAACAATAGTTCGATAGCTTCTAATAAAACACCTTTTATTTGTCAACGAGAAGTAGCTTTAGCACTACTTAAAATAAGAGTATACAAGCTTACTTTTTCATATATCTGCAAGAGATATGTATTGAGTGTCGAGATTCCGTCGGCTCTGGTAATGTATTTTTTCTGCCTTAGGCTCGTAATTAAAAATGTATTTTTTGTAAACCTTCTTTTTCATAATGAGATTCCAATTGATGATCCAAAAAACATCTACGCAGTACTGAACAAAACTCATTAAGAGCTTTCGAGCAGAAGAAATAAATTACTTTTTATATGTTATTTGATCAAACTCACAACTATATTACAATCCACAGAGAAAGTTCTGATTTTCGATACACTTTTGTTTTCAACTATATAAATTCGCAGTGTTTTTAAAGAGACTTTTATATTCTTGAAAGAAGATTACGGAAAGACCAACCGCTATTTTCTTTCTAACAAAAATGATTACTTGTAAAAATAAATGGGATCGTTAGAAAATACTGTTTACCATATAGTAGTCATTAAACACCAGTCCTATCAAATGTTTCTGATAGTTGTTATTATACTTAAAATGCCTCGTCTCTTCAATGTTATTAATAGAATGTCAGAGTAACAAACTAATAAAAATATCTACATTATATTTACAGAAGACGGCCGCAACGTTTCTCTTGATCATAATAGAAGAAAACAAATATCACATTTTTTTTTCTGATTAATCATCCCATCATCAGTAGAGGTCAAACCTACAACTATTTACTTTTATTTCTAAGATTGTCTTACTTTATTTTATCGGATATTTCCTTCACTAAATAAAAATGCGTCGACTTTATGTGGCGCGAATTTTTGTGTCTCACTTATAACTAAAAAAAAAATGTGTCGTATATTTTTCGCGTTCTGTCTGTCGACTAGTCGTTCACCGTTCAGCTATGAGCATACAGCGACATATGAACAGCATCGCTGAACGCATGAAAGATAAGTTTTCAAAATAAAATTTTGTTTTAAATTAATTCTTGATTGCTTTTCAATCAAGGAAATGCCATCCCGATCCATGATCTGGGAAGGACTACACTGGATGGTCTTATCGGAATAGGACCAATGCCAAATCAGTCAGATCTGAGGATCTGATGAGATTAAATTTTCAAAAAATAAGGAAATATATTAAATTAAATTCAGGAAATATTGAAATATGCGTTTCGAAAACGACCAATAGAAAATGTGTCGGGTGTGTTGTGAAAAATGCGTCGTCGTCTTGCTGGACAGAATGCGTCACAACGAGCAACTCGTGCCGTGCTTGAATGTGTCGTGCTTTGTGTCGTAATTTACGACACATCCGACACATTTTTATTTAGAGTGATGTAGTCAATTTAAATAAAAGCACGTTTTAACAGTTGATGATTTGACATATCCGTTTCCTTAGAGTTTTTCCATTGATAATATCAATACAACGATTTTTCTGCTTTTGTAAATAGCTGAAGGCATAAGTACTACATACTACAAAAAGTCGGAATGTATCGAAAGTTAACAATAATTGAATGTCTATGTTATATTCTTAACTTTATTATTCATATTGCATTTGCTGCTGTTGATGATAGAAACCAGTAAACTAATGTCAAGCAGACACAGGACAAGTAAAAATACAGCAATTAAAACTTCGAGTATTTTTTACTTAACACATGTACCTCGGACTTTACTTGAGTACGATATACTTAAGTACAACTGTACTTAGTACCGGTACTACAGTACATTTCTGCTAGTACTAGTACTAAGTACATCATTCAAGTACAAATTGATATACAGATACTAATTACAATAGTTTGAAGTTTAACATCTTTTATTTTGATCACCTGAGAACGTTTGTAATCGGAATTAAACGCTTAATGATAATTAGAATTATTGAATAACTTTATTTCCGATAATTAATTGGTACAATACAGTTTTAAGTATGATAATAATAATCACGAATAGAAAAAGACCGCTGGGATCGTAAAACTGAAGCTATTGAGAGATTCACTTACGTACATATGTCGAGTAAATTTTTCCACATTCTTATCTCGGTACATCATTAGAATATAAAAATATAAGTGAACAAGAGCTTCAGTGAAGAGTATATTTCGAATAAATTTTCGCTATATTATAAATTATTTCACTGGTTTTTATCAATTTTATTACATGCTATTTGAAATCAAGCTTTTACTCATCATTTTTGTGTTTATTTTCAAATTATTGAATGTTTTCTAATAAACAATCATAGCGGTAGGCATCACATTTTCAAAGAGGCTGCGACCAACGATAAATCACATTTCAGCTCATCTGGTATAGTGTAAGTCACTTTCACAGACAAAATACAAAGATATTTTTTGGAAGTGTGAATGAATAAGTGATTCATGAGCGTTCATTTTCCATAAACGAAATCTACAAAGAAGCAATTCTAATACTTCTTTTGTGTATACCTGTACAGACAAAATATCATACCGCAGAATAACATACCATCTAAGGGTAAACTAAACGCGAAAGAAAAATTCTATGCAACAATAATGGGGTACTTGTTTACGAGTTAAAAATACCGGCGAATCACGAACAGAGACCAATTTGTCTTATCCGAATTCGAGTATTAACCAAATACCAAGAGAATTTTTCAGAACGCAATTTACTTTGGAATTCAAGTAATTTCAATTCTACTGCAAAAAATTACTTTGTGCTTACAACTTTCTAAGAAAAAAGTACAAAAGAACGAAGTACTGTACCAAGTATGCATTGCCTGTGCATGTAGGATATCTTGGGTCTGGATTCGAATATTTCCTCAATGTATTCGCTCATACAGGGGACCGAAACCCAAATTAGAGGGAACAAGATAGAACTCAATGAGCTCTATCGAATGGTCGTCTTTATAGTGGCATTCAATAATTGGATGCCACCCCCCCCCCCCCCCCCCTCTAAAACGCGAACTCAGTGCTAAAACCTGAATTTTCCAGTAAAACCTGTCGCGATTTGCTGAGAGAGGGGACTAAACGCTGAAATTGGTACAGATAAATAGAACGCAACGAGATCTATCGAATGGACACATTTCCTACTCGATTTCATTCTTGGATCCCATCCGAAAGGGCAAATCCGTGTCTCAACCCTGGATATCTTCCACAAATGATAGCTGTTTCTATGAAGTCTTGCAAACGTATATGAGCAGGAATAATGAGGAACAATATTCTGCTGCAAAAGAGCACTGAATAATTTTTAATTGCTTTTTTCACAGAATTCAGCAAAAGATGCTGAGTTTCAATTCGAATCTAAAAGAAGCGTCAGTACATAAATTTACTTCGAGAATAAAAAATCGAGGGCTCATATAGTTAAAGCAAAAAGCAAAAGATGAATTTTATCCAATTCATAATTTATATATATATATATATCACGTCTAAGCTGGCTAATATTGTTCATCAACTGCATAAATCGTGCATCATACTGCTAAAATTATGGCTGCAATTCCTAGAGACATATATCTCGTCCCGCAGCACATACGCGACCTTCTAGATACATTAGCAAAGTTCCAGAAACTGAGCATCCTCTTCTAAAAAATATAGGGCTGTCATTCCTGAAAAACTAAAGCATGCACCTGGGAGGCTCAGGAGCGCTTCAAATTATCACTGCGCTCCTGGAATTAGCTTTATCTATGCCACTAGCATCGTAAGTACTGCGCCTAGCAATGTTAGAAATGGTACTAGCACTCGCAGGAATGCTACTGGCAATTTCAGGTTTGCTACTTTTATTTTCAGTTTTCCTTGAAGAGAACTAAGTTGTGACCGTAAGATACTCAATTGAGATAGGACGGTTGTGCTGATATTAACGGCACGCTTGAATGATTCTCCTTCCTCCTCTTTCTATTCTCTTTCCATTGTTCTAATACATCTCTCTCCTGTATATACGTGTGTTCTGTATGAAGTTGTTACACTCTGGACATGTGAAGAAGCGAATAAACATCATTGCCGAGAGTGGCGGTAAGCCACTCCACCTCTATCCAGTTTGTCATTAAATCCATCAACCTAACAGAGTCGCATATTTATCGTTACACCGGTGATCACCTGCGATCGGTTTGATTATGCTTGCTTGGGCGAACTTTTGGTGCATCACGCTTAGTTATGGATGTCGCGAAAGGACTGGTGCCTAGGGATGGTGCACCCTGCAACTGTAGTTGCCACGAAGGGAGATGTCTAAATTTGATTTGAAAAATTTATAAAAAGGATAAATTTTCAACTCTTCCTTTTTTCCCTCACTTATATGGTTTTCTAAGTCGAAATTTCAAAATTAATAAATAGGATAAACTTTTATCTTTTGCTTCTTCCTATGAATTATAGGATTGTCGGGAAATTTCATTCGCACTCAAAGTCGAATTAAACGGCTACTATAAGTCAGACTATAAATTTTCTTTTTATTTGTATTCATTTTGACTAATGTGAGACGATAGTAAATAACGCCATCACCCGAGATATTTTTCATTATATTCCTGAAAATTTAGTATGCGTAGAGGAAGAAAGAAAATATTTATTCGTCAATATGGCCCTACCGACATCACGGCCCAGGTCGGAAATTTCGGCCACCGGATCCCGTAGGATACTCCAGGAAATATGTGGGAAAGCCATCATATTCTGCAGCAAAACACAGGAAATCGCTGGAACATAAAAGCAGTATTCCGGTCAAAAATACGGTCGAGTTTTTCTGATAGATTCCTGCCAAGTTCCTGTGCTTTCCGACAAGAATTGATCTGAAATCACCGGAAAAAAGTTCCAATCGGAATACTGCTTCCACAAAATCAACGGAACCACCCGGAGCCGACTGCTTCCAGGCCGGACTGTTTGACCTGGAGAACGAGGAGAAGGAAGAAAAAAGCATTTTTCTTTTTATCGTTATCCCATCCACTGCCTCGTAGCATTTTATCGGTAAGTTTATGAACAGAAAAGGAAAAAACTTTCATCAGCTCTTTCCTTCGGATCAATCACATAGAAGGAACGAGAGATGGAGCGATATTAGTATATACATCATCTATATCATATACGTATGCATGGATAAGAAGGAAAGAAAAAAATTGATGGCTTTATATAGTTCGATGAATCAAATGAAAAAAACAGAATGATCTTTTGTGGAACTCACATATATTTTCGAAGAAAATTGTGAGTGTAAGCTGAATTGTTAGGTTTTTGCGGCTCCCCTGTACCCCCTCCATTACAAACATAAAACATAAAAAACTAACACTTCGGTGCACTAATTAGATAAAATTTTTATACAGATGGATTGCCTATGTTCACAACTACTCACATCACTAATAAAAATCTAGTTTCACTAATTAGAAATCATTATTATTAGCATTTAGTCTCTAATTAATCATCAAAAGCTGTCGTTTTTATTATTATAGCCCATAGTTACGACAGTATTATATTTTATTATTATTAAAGACGTTCGCAACTAGCGTATGCTACCGCTACAGAAGCTAGTAACTAGTTTATGCTACTATTACATTCGTTACATCTACCACCTACAATAAACAGATGAAGATTTTAATCTTTTTTTTCTCACACGAATACCTTATGCTAGAACTTGAGTCCACTTTAGTCTATTTAAAATTCGGAACTTTTCCATCCACTGGGAAGCTTTTATCAAATTTTCGTTTATGAAAAAATATATCAATTACTCACCTGGTAATACGAAAAAATATAAATGTCTCAACAATATTGATAGCTATATCATAAATACTGTTTAAACTATTATCATTCACAATATTTCTCAATGAATCCACTAAGCACTTCAGCATACTGACATATTCTAAACAAAAAGTTTCTTATACGTTCTCTCTAGTAATATTTCCTATTGATAGATCCAATAAACTTCAAATGTTAAACAGGTTTTATTATCTTATTTTTGAACAAAATATGATCTCACTACACTGAAAAAATAAATCTTCTATTTGATCAGTATCTACCTGACTGAAATATGTGAGTTCCACATTTTAGCCCCGACGGGGCTGCGCTGACAAGCTTTTTTCAATGATCATTTTGTGCTTGTGCTTTTGACAAAATAACTTTTTCATTTGTATTATAAAAATATCTCAAAACTTAATTGATTGATTTATTGAACACCTAATGCGTAAACAGATTTTTCTGTACAGATGATATTTTAAAATATTGATTGGTTCAATATCAACATCAACAGTGGGTTATATATTAGTTGATTTGCTTCAGCTTTGATTATACTACGAAAAAATGATAACTTTCTCATGATCTATATTTTATCCGCTATAATACCGAAACGTTTACCGGGGTGTGGGTGTGTTAGAAATAGGACAATACCAACACACACACACACCCAGAGAGATGAGAAAGAGATATATTAGGACAATGGGAAAAGAACAGAAAGAGAAGGAAGGATAATCATCTAAGTGTGTCACCAATATCGGCACAGTGTTGGTTCAGCTTCAAGAGATTCAATTGAACAATAAGTAACACCCGATTTTGCTAAATCATTTTCATCTATAGTTCATCGAGTTTAAAATTACGCATGTGCTGTTCAAGCTGTATTCAAAAATTTCACGCCCCAGGACAATCATTCTGACCGTCGGAATGGGCATCTTAACAGGCCTGAAGCGGCTATAAAACGGCATAATAAGGCATTCGTTTACACACCGTTTTCTTGGGCATGTGGTGCTTCAATTTTGTGAACTAATGACACGCATGATTCTAAAAAGGAAAACAAATAACGAAAATATAAAAAACAAAAGTCATCATCAGATATAATTTAGAGACTATATGTACGTTTCAATAACTAAATTAGGCAAAACATTTTCATTAGTTTTGGCAACTTTATTGTAAATTTCAGACTTCGCTCATTAAATTTTACACTACATCACTTAATTAGTCATTATCTAAATCTAGAGTCAAGCCATCACGAAAACAGTAAAGGAAATCAAATTCAAATGAATGATTTGGTTCGATTTGTTGTATGTATATTCTAAAATATATGTGTACATTAAACAAATGTGTCGAAACTACTTCTCTTCTTAAAAAGTAAATTATATACGTAAGTTATAAGGTAAGAACATAAATATTTCTGCCAACAGTAATAAGAAGATGAAAGAATAAGTGGTTTACCAACTATTTCTTCATGATAGATCATATTTTTATTGAATTATGGAACTGTTTTTGATTTTAAATAAATTTTTTTAATATCATTTTGTTGTTAAAAGATTCTTTAATTTTATTCATTATAAGTAATATTAGTGTTTGATCTTTGTCTGCCCAGGAGGATCATCCTGCCGTCTGAAAGGCCATCGGAAACGGCCTGAAACGGCTATAAAACGATATAAAACGGCATTAATTTTCACCCTATTTCGCCGTAATCCGTCAGCTCGGAAAACGAGCTGACGGAAAACGGCGCCGTTTTTTAACGTTTTACATCGTTTTTATGCCGTTTCAGGCCGTTTTCTTTCACCTGGGTGATTGCTGGCGAGAAAGTAAAAGTTGAGTCCATTGATGGTTTTGATGATGACTCTGATGAAGTAGTCAATTTCTAAAAGCATTAAGAAATTAATTTGTAATTCATGCTAGAAAAAGCCTTCATTGTACCAAAGTTTTTAGAAATTTGAAATCCTTTTTCGGATTCAGAAATCAGGCGCTTTAATAGATAGAATTGTATATCTCGATTCTCCAACATGTCTCATTATATTCGAATAAACATCGATTTTATTTTCTTCTTTTAACTGATTCTAATTATACAATTTACTTGCTGTATGTATATCTTTGTTTGTTGCAGTGTTCAATTTCAGATCGTTATATATTTGTGATTAATTGACGTTGGTGAAAAGAAAACGCTTCCATTATTTTACTGGAACCATCGTGTTGCTCGCAGTGGAAAAAATGGCTATATTTGTGAGTGTATGATATACACAATGTTGGCAAACGCTATTCTTCAAGTTAAGTAAAGTATCGTTTTCAATCTTTCTTTTGTTCTTCAGGAAAATAGTTCCATATCAGGTGTTCACCATGAATGTAGAAATGGAAACTCTTTATGCAAGATGGAGAAGATTTATCAACAAAATATTCCAACATATCGTTCTTCTTTTCTGTTCACCGCTTTGTTTCTCAGTTATTTTACGACGAATATTTTACAACTAGAAGAAATCGAGGATTGATAAACAAAACGTCTCTAATAATATGTGATCAACGAGAACTGTTTTGGATGGCATACATCAATTGCCTCTTGTTCCCAGGTCATGAGGGTGTGGGTGTGAGAAGAAGCCTCCTAATCGTCCTCACACACCCATAACCACACCCGTCCAATATTAAATGAAGGTTTCTCGATGAAATATGAAATTCTTGATTGAACCGAAAGTCATTTCGGTGTGCCTATGTATGTGGCAGTAGAAAAAACCATATTTTACTATACAAAAAATTTTGTTGCATGAAAGAACTATATTTCGAATATTTTCAGATACATATATTTTCTTTAATATGAACCTTTCAGCGATAACAACTGGAACTTGTCGCAAGTACGTTTCTCGTACTATATTCAAATCAACGCAAGTAAAAACCTCAATTTCAAATTACTACTCATATTATATTTTGCAGGAGCTGAGTCTCATCAAATTGCTGTTAGAAGCAGTATAAAAAGATTTGATGGGAAAGGTTTTGCAGCGCTTAAAATTCGTAGTTAAATGTCAGAAGGAAAATTTACTCTCATTGGTAATGTTTAGTAGATTCATCTATATTTATAGTATCTTGTTTTATCATGTTAACTTGATGATGGTGAGAAAGATCATAGACGGCAAACACGTTCGTTGAAACAAGAAAATAATAATGGTTACTCTTATTCTTAAAGTTTTCTATTGATTAATTTCATGTTGATATTGTAGAGTATATAGATGACGAAAATGATGAAAATGAGATCAACATAATATCTATCGGTAGCTCAATTTCAATCTCAAATGGTTTCATAAATTTATCACTCTTCAATTTTAATGCTCGTAGCCAAATTTTAAATATAAAGCTGTTATTTTGGTAAAATAGGTCTTTAATAAGTCAACCACTATTCGTAACAAATGAAGTGGCGTTTATTGGTCACATTTATTTGTTCTTATTGGATAAGCAAAACTATTCCAGATTTAAATTACTAAAGTCACATTCTAAAAATAATTCATCTCAGTTCAAACGATTTGCCCAAGAACCATCTTTGAACAAGAAGTTCAACATAAAACAAAATGGTGCAAAACAGAACTGTTGTAAACATCTGAAGCTGTTTATTACCTAGCATGTTTCTTTAAACTAGCTAGAATAATAAAAAGTTCCATGCGGCACCTTTTTTTAGATAGTGAGCAAGAATTAAATAAATGCTTCACGTTTTGCAAACTGTAAAAACATATTACCATACACCGCTGATCATTATAAGCAGTATCCCGCCGACCCAGTGCTACATGGTTAACACAGATCTATGATTAGATCTTAGTAAATATGCTAAAGCTTTGGTATGATTTTTACCAACCGAAAATACCTGGTAGCAATTAAAATTCATAAATGTATCATCAAACCATTTAACTATTAAAATTACACTATTCAATGTAAAACCAGCAATCAAGATTAAACATAGCTAGCGAATGTCGAGCCTGTTCTACTATATTTCTCCTCTTAACATAATCTCCAATAGATATAAAGTTAAATCAATCTTGAGAGATCTTTCAGACAGGTCGAAACCAGCCCTGAAAATCTCGACACATCTATACTAACCAATTCAACGCCCTCCATCCGCCATAAAACATATTACCAATTTGTCTACTGTATCTTTTTTTCGTCTTGGTCATTTTTATCATTTGCTTATGCTATGTAATGCACAGCCATGAATAGTGTTTTAATATTTCTATAAATAACACAAAAATCATCAGTGAAATTAGTTCGATATTTATCTTTCTTTTTATTTTTATCAGAGCAATATATCCCGGTCTGTTTTCATTCTATCTGTGATATGTGAGCACCCGTTCAAGCTATTTTTGGGTTACTCGCTTTACAGTTGTGCACAGATTTAAAAATAAAAATTTGATACTGCCTGCTTGAACACCACTTGAAGTAGATAAAACACTGTTTGACTTGAACAAGAAAAATAAAAGCAAGAGCGACAAAGAGAAGGCCAACAAAATACTTATTGTCAACAGTTAGTCTAACGTTTGAAGAGATATTTTTCAAGAACAAAAAACGGATTTTCGAAAAATATCACTACAACGATAGCCGTAACATAAGTGAAGAATATATTTGAAACGTAAGTGTTAAGAACCATATATGCCTGATTGTAAATAGGATTTGTTTGATTGTATATAGTTGTTAGTAGAACAGTCAAATGGATGAGATAAGCAGCATAGTTAAGACGAGCTAGAGGAGCCCATATTGGCCATGAAAGAATTGTATTGACTATTCCACCTTGATTTGTACTACACAAAAAGAGAATCCATCCAATCACTAATGCCCAACATGGACGCGAAAGTATTTGATACGTAATGAGCGCTGATCGACTGAGACCTGGTGCGAGAACATAATCGAGATACATCACAAAGACACAGGTCAGACCAACTACAATCGCTAGAATACTTCCAAATATTTTAGTATAGGTATTAGAATGATACGAGCGACCAACGTTGACAACAGTAAAACCAGTGAGAAGTCCAATAGCATACGCTGAAATACGGCACCATGGTGCAATATAGACCTTGTTGAAGAAACTAGGACCATCCTATTAAAGCAACGTTACTTATTAACAAGAAAAGTACAACAGATCAAAACTTACTATGTTCGTGGCGTCTGTAAGCAGATTCAATGACATACTTGGATAATAAAGAAGAGTACCTAAAATAGAACCCATGCCGACAAGAACAAATAGAATGGCAACCACGTATCCAATCGGCTTTCGACCAATGACGAATGGAATAAGTGCAAGCGGTGCAATCCAATGAAACTGCATATCATTATGAAGATACCATGAAATACCTAGACACATATCATTGGAATGAACTAAATTGCCAACATAAAAAATATCTGTCCACCATCCACGGTGCCTACAACCGTCCGATTCAAATCCTTGCACAACTGGAAAGATAGGCCCACGACCAAAAAATGGCGTCAAGTTAATACTGACAAGAATAATAAGAAGAAACGTCGGCGTAAGTCGAATATATCGGTGAACATAATAAAGAATGAAAAGACGGAATGAAAATTTTTCTTTAGTGGCTGCTCGAACGAAGATAATTGTTGTCAAAAAACCACTGAGAACAAAGAAAGTATCTACACTCAATATACCACTAGTAATAAATTGAAATGCCACGTTCTGAGACCAAGCGAGTACATCGACTGGATTGTTTGTGTAGAATAAATTAAACAGAATTGAATGGCCCAGAATCACCCAGAAAAGTGAAAGTACACGAAGACCATGGATGAAAGCAAGTGAATTTTCATTGTCGTTTTTTGTCATGGTAAAAATGCGTCGTATGGTACGTATTGCCGAAAATTGAGTAATGAATGCTGATCGAGGTGCTGCATCCAATAGAGCTTGAATGGAAAAGCGTGCATGCTGTGGTACTACACTTGATTTACCGTCAGTCGATCTGATACTGGACATGCAGTCATATCCATTTATATGCGGTGCCACATGAGTGACTGATTTAAGACGAGAAGTAAGAAGATCGACGATGGTACCAATTAGCACGAGGAGACCGAGTAGCGAGAGAACAAGGCATGTGACAACTACACCACGAGGTAGACTCTTTTGCTTACTAGCAGCATCATTCGAACAGAGAAGAGTATTTTCGGTAATATTATCTTTTTTGAATAGACTTCGAGCTAGTATAGAAATTGATTGGCGATCACACGATTCAGGTACACAGATACCAAGAGTAAGCGCAGAAGACGTTGTACCTTCAGATGTCGTTTCACTTAGAGAAAGAGCACCTGACAAGAAAGAATTTTCCCCTAATTTCATATTCATAAAACGAGTTATATTAACTTACAGTATTGACCATCGAACGGTTGATGTACGAAGGTTTTATTCGCTACTTGATATAATGGATCGAGACACTCATCATAATTGCCCGTCCACAAAATATTGCCTTTGAGTAAACCTGACGGTAAGGGTTTACCCCATGAATCGAAAATTTTAAGGGCCCATAAATCACGTCTTAGAGCTGCTTTAACTAAAACTACAAAGTCTTGTTCACATGTGGTTGTTTTGTTGCTATTAGAGGAGTCTAAGTTAAGTCCGAGCATTTCAGCAGGTGTGATACTGTATGCTTCATAGTCAATTTCGTGAAGCGTGTAACGATGACGTTGAAGAAGCTGATTAATGGCTACATCGAAACGAAGAGGAATTGTTTGATATGCCTGCGGATAAACGATGTCCGGTAAAGATAAGAGTAATACTACCACAATGGCGTACATTCTAAGGTTAGTGTATTATTTGTGAGTTGCGAGTGAAATGAATGTGCTATTTTTATATGTGAAAGTATGAAGACAAATGAGTAAACACGTTAACAAAGTTTCTTTTACACTCTAGATAAAAAGAAAGCGATGGTGATCTGATACACTCACATTATCTATTTTAGATGTATGACCCATGTTTATATGCTTCATTCGATAAGTGCTAATGATTCATACTTATCGTTAATGACTCATCTTAGTTTCTATTCAAACGATAACTTGCTATTTGACTAATAGTTTTACTGAAGGCACGAAAATTGGGACACTGATACCATTGTCGCTAGTAAAAAAAAACGAATATGATTGTATTCTCATTTGCTTGGAAAATAATTACATGGATGATTTTGGTCAAAATAAGTATAATTATCTCCTGAAATATGTAAAGCATAAGCAGGATTGCAGTTAGAATAAAAAGATCAATATAATCCTTGCATTTTCGACTCTAGATTTTCAGCAGTTCGGGTTGTCGAAAAAGTAAAGGTATTCATGTGGATGTGGTTGTTAAGACAAGACGAGTGCCTACACGTAAACCCGCAATCGTCCTCATACCCACAGGTAGAGATGCACCGAGAGCGAGACAAAACAGAGATTCTTGATTTCGGTCTCGGTGCATCCCACACCCACACCCTTGATCAGATCGGTCAATATATTTTGTTTCATTGTTCAGTTTCAATAACAACAATATATTGAGTATTATGTATCGATGAGGAATGTTATTGAACTGAATGGATGTTCTGCTTTTATAGATAAGATCTGACGAAAAAATATTAGAATAAAATCAATTGCTTTTTTTTTGAGCGAAAATAAAGCCATTTTCTTTATCAGTGAGTTAAAACAGAGAATATCTCTGACAATCTCATTTTATAGTTTTTTCCAAGTTATACATTCCGACGTATATTTTAATCAATTATCTGAACTAGCTGCAGTATTACTCGTTCGTAGAATAACAATTTCTTACGAAATATTTTTCTGCGACGACAAAAACAACATTACCATTAATAAAAGTATATACTCATGAATTAGTGGTTTGCTCTTTATTGAAACAAATATCTTGAGAATGCAGAAGAAGCTGATCCAACTGTGCGTGATAGTGCATTTCAAAGTCTTGTTGAAAAATATATTCTTCCGAATTTAACTGATATGAATGAACTTAAATCAAATACACTATGTTTATTATTTTTCCGTCTAATTCTTATGTGTTTTTAGATTAAAGAATATGCTGAACAATCAACTCTACTTAATCTTCGACTGTTCCTCTAATTATGACTAATGATTCGCCTGTTAATTCAATAGCAATAATAAAAAAAAGAAATCAATAAATACTGAAGTAACAATTAATCATAAAACAAGATGAAGAATCAAAATTGCCTGCCTTAGTAAAGAAAAGCTGAATCGTGGTAGCTAAAACTCCTGCTATGCCGACCAAGAACGAATCGTTAGAAGAAAAGAAGGAAGAATCACGACCACCTAAAGTGAATGTTCAGTTGTTCACAAAAAAAAGAAACAATTTTCTTTCTCTTTGTGCAATAATTAGGCCGCTGCACCAATTGCCAATGCCGTACCTCCTATTACTTCGTGTCAAAGTAAACAAACAGTTGCTAATACTTCTTCATCTAATGTAACATTAAATCTACCAAAGCTTCACCATCATAAACAATACCATCATCACCAAGAACAACTATATCAATTAATATGTAATCACGTACTCACCGTTTAATATCAATTGTTCAACCTTCAATAACAAAAATTCGACTTAAACCACTAGTTTCAACAAATTGACGTTCATCCTTAAGTAGTACGAATACTCAAACATTAAATATCATGTACAGAAACGCTAACATCATTCACAATAATAAATATATTTCGATCATTTTGTTAAAAAATTATTTGAACCAAAAGACTGACTTGTCTGATCCTATTAGTTCTCTCGTAACTTAGGTTATTCTATATTTATTTTCTCACATAGTACAATGATTGATTAAATAATTATTGAAATTTTTTTTCACATGTTTCAATACCTATTCTTTTTTTCTTTTTAACTATTAACCAACAAGAGAAATTACGTAATATACATTTATCAGATACGGACACTCGCTAGGTTAATTTTCTTTTTGAAGAATTCTCAAAAACATTAAGGAAGATATTGATTTTGATATGTAAGTTACCAATTGATTAATTTCTAGCATTCGAATTGTAATCATATTAGAAGCAGTCATACAAATTTTGGTTTCTTTTACCTATAATTGAAATGCTTATGAAACCACACATAATTAGACTCCCTCACACAATAAATGATAAAATCTTTTTATAGGAATTCCTACTTGAATTCACATAACAGACATGTTAAATGGATTGTTGCACCCAATTAGAAAGCTAATTTTCTTTCAACTAGACGTGTATGTTTATAAAGGTATATTTAGAAAAGTATCAACTACAAAAATTAAATTTCATTCTTGTGAATACATCAATAAATGTTATTTTTTTATTTTGTCACAAACTGTTTGTCGTGTATTTTTTTTTCGGTGGACATACCACTGGCAAGGAACGAGTATTCGTGCAAATATAAGGATGTGTGAGTGCATTGGTGTACTCATTTGTTTTTTGCCTCACTCTCACACAAGCCCTTCATTCGAACGATGAATTCAATATTAATCGCAATATGCATCGTTTCGACCTTACTGTATTATAGATTGTGCCACAAAGCACAGAGCACTTTATGTTAGCATGTTCGTTTACATAGATTTTTCTTTCAACACTTTCAATGCATTTTACTTTGCTTTTTAAACAAATTGTTTATTATTCGAAACAAAATATCCAAAAAACACAATCCAAAAAAACGTAAACTTTTAAATACAAATTTGCACTTAGTTTCTTAAACACAAATTTAATGAATGCATTTGCTGGATTATATATAAATGCAACTAACAACAAACAAAAGTAGACTAGATCAGAACAATTTCTTTTTTCCTTGAGAACCGTGTTTATCTTTGTGATGTTCCACTTTAGCAATATAATAGTTTTTGTAATGTTCAGCTTTATAAGCATGTTCGTCTTGTTTCATTTTAGTTATACCAGATTCGAATACAGCCTCAACACGTTCACTCGGTATTTTACTTGGGCCCTGAGCTTTTTGCGCTAAATCTTCGGCATTTTTACCTTGTGTAGTTTATGCTATTTTTTCAATACCGGCTTTAATTCCATTCGTCTCTTTTCTAATTAAAAAAATTATAGTTTATATTACAAAATAATCGTTTCTTATGAAACTTACGCAGTGAAGATAATAGTAGGAGAGAGAAGTTTCTTCTACTGAATTAATGGGAATAAATGAAAAAAACTCCATCTATATGTATTTCTCTATACAAAACGATGCACTCGATTCTCTTCTTTCTCTCATAGAGAAGTAGCGAGAAGAAAATAAAGGTCATTGCCTAGGAAATTATATGTGGTTCATGCGTATACATATACACCACGTTTCTTGTTCATGTGCTGTTCCTTCTATTCAACACATGGCGAGATAAAAGCAACATATGACTAGATAGTCGTTTTTTTGTGATCGGTAAATTTTTTGCACGTCAGAATTCGTCATATTGTTTTGTAAAGGTTTTTCTTCTGATGCTGTACACGAAAAGTTATTTTCTAATTTTAAATCGAATCGTTTATTATTTGAAGCAAAATATACATTCTACAACCCAAAATAATACAATCCAAAAAGTTAACTTATTAACTAAAATTTGTACTCAATCACTTGAACACAAACTTATTGAATTCATCTGCTGGAATAAATATAACTGTAACTGGCAGTAAGCAAAAGTAAATTAGGAAAAAAGCGTTGTTTTTAATGAGAACCATGTTTATCTTTCTATTCAACTTTGGCATTATGTTTGTTTTTGTGTTGTTCAGCTTTATGAGCATGCTCGTCTTGTTTCATTGTAGCAATACCAGATTTAACTGCAGTCTCAACACGTTCACTTGAGTTTATAGTTGGACCTTGAGCTATTTGTGCTTTATCCTCGTCTTTTATTCCTTTTGTAGCTTCTTTTATTTTTTCAATATCAGCTTTAGCAGCATCCATTTTTCTAATTAAAAAAACTATAGCTTATAATAAAAAATAATTTGTTCCTATAAAACTTACGCAGTAAATATAATAGTAGTAGAGAGAAGTTTCTTTTATGGAATTAATGAGAATATGTGAAAAAATGCCACCTATTTATTTTCTCTACAAAGCATGCACTCGATTCTCCCCTTCTTTCTCTCAATGAGAATAACTTGAGAAATCAAAGGTAATTACTGACGAAATTTTATGTTGTTCATTAGTGTACGCCTGTTCTTCCTATTCTTAAGATGGCGAGATAAAAGCAACATATGACTAGAAAGCTGTCTTTTGTAATCGGTACATTAGAATGTCTCATATTGTTAGGTAGATATGAATGAAATCATTCAATTTGTATGCCAACAACTCTTAAAAATGGAATATTGGCAAAAAAAGATAAAAGTGAACTTTGGAATTGAATGATAACGAGATTGACTTTAAGAAATTGCATTGGTGGAATCGAAAACCAGTAAAATAGGTTTTTTCACAATTTCTTAGGTTTTCTATTAGAACTATGTTATTTACAGCTGACGAAAGGGAAGGTCCCTGGGTGTTTCTCTGGGATTTTAACCAAAAGTAAATGGATGTGTCAGGCCAAGTATTGGTATCTCAAATATAAACAAATTGGCGGCTGAGAGCAAACGAATAAAAATATTCAGTGAACAAACTTTTTTTATAACCCTGAGGGGTACGATCAGTACTTTGTCATCAAAAAAACCCGTCTGTGGTACTTCTCAGGGTTAAAAAAAAGTTTGTTCACTGAATTTTTTTATTCGTTTGCTCTCAGCCGCTAATTTGTTTATATTTGAGATACTAATACTTGACCTGGCACTAGGGGTGGACCGTTGATTTTAATTTGAGTTAATTAAGTAGTTTTACTTAACGCTTAATATTAATAAAAAAATGTTTACATTAGCCACTTAATTACTTAATATTAAGTGTTAAAGCAATATTAAATATTTTAAAATTAAATATTACGTTATGACTTAATGTAAAAGATTAAGTGCTTCGTTAACATTTAATATTAAAAATTAAGTCTTGATTTAATACTTAATATTAAGTAATTAAGTGGTTAATGTAAACGTTTTTCTTATTAATGTTAAGTGTTACGTTAAAACTCAACACTTAATATTAAATTAACGTAAAGTGCCACCCCTACCTGGCACACCCATTTACGTTTGGTTAAAGTATCAGAGAAACACCCAGGGACGTTTCTTCGTGAGAGAAAATAACTCCAATTGATGGGCACCTATCGAGATTACATCTGGTTCATGCATAGACTGCAAATAGAGTAGTTGAGATCAAAATGGATTCTTACTCATGAGTCATAGCTGCTTTATTCGGCCGAAGTTTCAACCTTTTGTTTACGCTTTTTCACCTCTAAAACAGTTATTAATAAAGAGCATTTAATTCGAAGAATTTCATCTGAAAATTTCTCTATTGCAAGTTTGAATGTAATTATAGTCTTGCTGATAAATTGAGCTAAGAAAAGTGCATTCTATTTACATGCGATATTGGATGTCCAATAGACAGTAATCCCTCACAGACAACACAATCAAATAAATTGACTAGATAAACATAGGCTATTTCAAATGAACTGCATTTGTTTGTGCTGAAATTTTCGAATGTTCTATTGATCGAGAGATTTGTCCAGAGAAAAAAAATTACATTACTCAAATCTTTATGAACACTTGATATAGAAATCTATTGCTTTATTTAATCGTTTTATGTTCATAACATGATAAAAAGTTATAATAAACGTTACATTGTATATATATGTATATTGTTTTTTTAATGATTGCATTATATTCAAGTTAAGATCTCGATATTACATTAATCGATGATATTAAACATATGTTTGCAAACAATTTATATAGAATTTCTCAGAAAGTTTTGACGGTTCCCTTCCTGCAAACTTCTTTTTCTAATTCAAACATGTTCGAATATTTTACCTATATCTTTATCATACATTATGTTAAATTCAATTGTATGTAACCCAGATGTACTTCATTACAAGACAAGAACTTATTAAGCGTGTATTCAGATTGAGAAAGTAACTTTAAGTTTCATCTATTCCAAAATAGATACTTCTTATATGAAGAATTCTCTGTTTATCCTCGATTGTTACGGTCTCATTCTTTCGAAACGAAAATTTTGAGACTTATAGAGTTCATCGTATCACATTTGAGTATCGCTGAAATTGAGTATTTTTGTCAAAATCATAAAAATTGAATAAAGCACTTTTAAATATTCACATGAGGATATTTAATTTAGCCTCTGATGTTTATAATCATAGGATTATCGATCGTCTTTGTATGCATGTTCACTTTCTATACTCACGATTTTAGTTGCATCATGAAGAGCATCTATATGCTATTATGGTAGTTTTGATGGATCAGTTGCTTTATCAAGTTTGTCTTACTGCAAACAGCTTCTGGGGTCTATTAGTAGAGTATATCTAATTGAAATACACGTTTTAAAAGGATTCGCTTCAATCCTTTATGTGCGCTAGGTTTCAGCGCATATAGTCTTTCGTCATTAGAAGTGGTTACAGGTAAAAATAAATATTATGTATCAATGCAAGGAAAGAAATTTTCGATGTATATATACGTATGTTATTTCGATCACGCTTGATTACGCATATGATCTGAATAGTAAAATGTGACGGAGTGCATAATTTTTCTCGTTATATCAGATGGTTGCATTATGAAAGGTTCATATTTAAGAAAGGAAATAAAGCATCGTGCTCCAGAAAAATAATTAGTCGAACAAAGGCTTGTTATTGTTTTGATACGTGATATTTTTCCATTGTCAATTATCTATAATTACTCATTTTTATGTATGTAGTGATCTTTCGAGGAAAGACTGCTAATTGTGAATTTGTGTTTTCAATCAGTCGTGTGCCAGTTTTCAGAGTTCAACGCATTATATTGATATCAAGTTTAGATAAAATACTTGGAAACTTTTATTCCAGAAATTTGAATAATTGTAATATGAAAAACTTCAACATTGTTTAAATTCAAAAGAATAGAAATTTTAACAATTCCTTCACATCGAATACGTTCATTACCTACTGTATCTATTATAATTTTCAAGTGACATAACACCAAACAATGCAATAGAAGACCCCACACCCTATATATATATGTCGTAGGCCAATCTAGGGTCCGCCTAGCCCATTCTAAGGTGCGGGTTTGGACAAGTTCATTCTTCAATCTTAGTTTGGCCTGATGTTTTTCAAGGCCAATCTACGATTCTCGAATGGCCTAGTCCAAATTCAAAGCTCACTTTAAATCATTAGGCCAAACCAAGATTGGTCGGTTTTTTTAGGCCAATCTAAGATTTGCCTAGGTCAAACCAGGATAAAGTTGTCGAATGGTACATTTCGACCTTCACTGTAAAAGTATTTTTTTTTAAACTTTACGACCATTGGAGAATGTGAAAGACAGCTGATAGATTATGAAAACGATAAAAAGCAATTCATAGAAAACACGAAAGAGTTATCAAAGGAGCGATTGAAATCAATTGTGATAGAATTTTATGATATTAGTGAAACTTCTGCACAAGAAGTTATTATCAGCGAGAGCGATGACTGCCAACGAAGGAACTTCTTGTGGGTGTCGGTGTGTGTGTACGCGTTGTCTAATCAACACCCACACCAAGGGGGAAAAAGCGGATCCTGGATCCTTGAATCCTGGTGGATCCGCTTTTCTTCCTTCCCCACACCCCTCAAAATCCCGAAACCTTGTGAAATCTGCTCAACTTAAAAAAGCTCGGTGCAGAAATTGAGAACTTCTAAAGTTTGGTAGAGTACGAATTTCTTTAGAGTATAGTCATGTGATGCTCTCAATCTATAATTTCTTGACGGTGTGGGTGTGGGTGTGGGTGTGAAAAGAAGCCTCCTAATCTTCCTCACACACCCACACCCACACCCACACCCATCTAAGGTACAATATTGAACTAGTCCACTCTTGAATCTTAGTTTGGCCTGGGTTTTTTCAAGGGTGTGGGTGTCGAGACTTCAATGTTTGAATGAAAATCACCCACACCCTGGAGTCGTATATTTGGTGAATGGTGTATTATGCTTTTCTCTAGTTAGCCTTAATTAGGTGTCCCATAACTCTAGTGGAGAATATGAGTCATTTCATCGTTTTCTCTTGATCATCGAAATGTAACGGCTCTTCCTTTTTATGACTAAAATAATTATTAGTATTGAATAAACCTTCGCGCACACCAAGCATGATGCTTTCTCCAACAACGAGTATGGTGTACGAATAATAGTCCAAGTTGGAAAATTTATCCGTAATACCGCTGATGATTTTTGGATATGGATGTGTTTTATACCATACGACGCATTTCGACGTTGCTTAAGGGTCTCACCAGAGTGGGTATATGGGTGTGAATGATTTCATTCAAACATTAAAGCTTCGACACCCACACCCACACCCACACCCAAAAATTGATTGAAGCCAAACATAACTGTGTTAAAATATTATGTGCTAATTACTTAGTATATATAGTATGGCGACAACATTGTGTGTGTGAGCGTGGATGTGGGTATATAGGAATATATGAGTCTCGTGTATAGCTACAATCATAGTCATATGCCACACCCAGAAACTCGAGAAAGCACGAAATCCGAATACTCTAAAAATTGTTTTTTGTTCCTAGTGAATTTCATGACTCGTCGATCAGTAAAAGACAAGCTATTTTGTATCATTACTCTATCTCTAGAATGGGTCATTTTCAAAATCGATCAGTTTTAAAAAAAATAGAAAATAGAACTTTAAGAAACTATTTTTCTACTTGCAACCAATAGCAATCTCGTGATGGACTATCCAATACTATTATGCAGCAGTAAAAATTTTGGGTGTGGGTGTGGGTGTGGGTGTGGGTGGGTGTGGGTTTGGGTGGGTGTGGGTGTGAAAAGAAGCCTCTTAATCTTCCTCACACACCAACACCCCCACCGACACCCACACCCACCCACACCCTCACCCACACCCTCACACCCACACCCATTCGTTCTAGCATCAAAAGAATATCGAGGGTGTGGGTGTAGATAGATACAGAACTGTATGAAAACATATTTTAATGCTGCTTTTTGTCATTGATACCCTCGTTATCAATTTAGCTTTTTATTTAATAAATTTCCCGAAATTCTAACGTATCGTAGATATTCTCAGTAGTAAACAAATGGTAGTGGTGGTTAGTTAACCTAATCTGCAGGTTTACCAAAGGTCTCCGACTCACTTCAGTACGTCAACGAGTGAAAGCTTCTCTTTCTAACTGCTTAGTTGTATAATTACTAAAGAACTTAATCAACTATCCCAAGCATTATTTTTATTCGAGCCCAATTGCCTAAGAGTTACATGAATTTCGGCCCACGGAATTTTCGGGCCGGACTTTCGGACCAATTTTATACAAATTCATTAAACTCGGAGAAAAAACGATTTTTTTTGAAAATTGGTTTCTAGATTTTTTTTAGTANTCACCAGAGTGGGTATATGGGTGTGAATGATTTCATTCAAACATTAAAGCTTCGACACCCACACCCACACCCACACCCACACCCACACCCACACCCACACCCTTATCGACGTATTGATCCCATTTCGTTGCTTCTTCCTTTTTCTGCGTCATCGATTGCGAGAGTACTTAACTGTTCGACCAAATGTGTTGTGTATACATTCTTTCTGATAATTTAATTCATTATGATCTATCCAAACTGTGTTTTTCTCCTTATTGCAATTGTTGGGAGCACAGGTAAGAATTCACTTTCTGCATATGTGTGCACTATGCCGAATTGTTTTATGCCTACTTATCATACATTGTAGTCCTGAGTCATATAGGATTGCCTGCTGTGAAGATCTCAGTCGAATGTAACTTAATGTTCGGGAGAGGGACGATATTGACTGTACCTCGGTTTTGCATATATTAGAACAAATGAAAATAAAATAAGAAACTGGCAGCAATTGTGTCTTTTGAACAAAAACTGAAAACAATTCTTGTTTTTCAAAGTCAAACTTTAATGCTAATTTGAAAAAAAACCATGGGACAACTCATAGCACCGATTTTTCAAAGGGCTCGTCAGTGAATCGATACTTACGTTGAAAAACTGAACACATGGGAAAACTCTTATTGATATTGAACAGCGGTAGCTCATAGTCATTACAAATATAAACAGAATGCATTTGATAGTGTTGCATATAATTATATTCTGTCAATTGTAAAAAAGAGATGTTTACTCTTTCTCATTCGATAATGTGCAGTATACTATGTGTTGTAACTAAAATGTAGGCAGGAGGACTTTTCCCTCTATCTCGCAAATAACAAGTCAAATTTGACTGAGATCTTCACAGGAACTAATCGTCGATGAGATGACTTCACAAGAAAGATTTTAGCTGAACGAAATGCTCTGTTGCGAAGATGTGAAAAGAAAACACCGTACATACTCAGTATTGATACCTATCGGGCAACTTGTTTCACTTATTTTTTTCGAAATCAATAAGTAATGGGATCATTTGTTTAAATTTGAATCAAAGGCAGGAACCAAAGTCATTAAAAAAAGATGACCTCTTAGGAAGTGTATAAGTTAGGAATGTTCCCTCACTAGATCAGTCCTGTTATACATTACCGTTCAGACATCATGCCAGAAAAGTTTATGGTGAATCTGAGTACGAAATCGGAGAAGGCAGTCTTTCTATTCATAAAGTTAACAAAACTTTTAAGCTGGAACCGAGTGAAACTTTCATGTGCAGACAAAATTAGATACGAATGAGATCTTGTAAAATGGTGAGCGGAAACCTTTAGTCGAATACAAAATTTAATTGTCTAGGATAGAATAATAATTATCTTTTCTTCGATTTAGATCCCATCGAATATCATGCTTATTCTTATTCCTTTTATGCAAACAAAAGCGTCGGCTATTGCTATGCTTCTTCTACGTTTTTCTATCAGCCAAATGGATGTACCAGCACGGCAGACATTTGTGGCGGTCAGTGTAGAAAATAATGAGCGTTCAGCAGCTGGTGGCATAACAAATTTGGTTCGATCAGTTGGTTTATCTATATCACCAATAATTGTCGGTTATCTCCTACAAGATTCAAAAAACCCTATTCTGTTCGCATCGCCTTTTGTCATTGGTGGTGGGCTTAAACTTCTCTACGATATCCTTCTATATGTTTCATTTGATGTTTCGAATCGAAATCAGTTAGTACATGCGAAAAAGCATACTCAGAATATTTGATCTATGTTAGATTCTGTTTTTGTGTACAAAAGCAGAAAATGCTGAATTACTACAATTCTGAATGGTTTCGAATTTATGGTTTCTTGGATAATAAATGTAAACTTGCATGCCGGAATTCATTCGTTTCATTTGAAACTATAACACTTGTTTGAAATTTTTAATCCTAATACAAATATTTTGAATTAAAAGTTGCACGGAATGCTGCTCACATATTTTTATTCGTCTGTACAAGAACTGGCATTTCATGTTACCAAAAACAAACACCAAAAAAATTACTTGGCCTTCATTATGCATAATTGAAACAACTCTTTAGCCAAATAATATGATGGAGCGTATATGTTAAATCAACATTCAAATTAAGAAAAGAACAAATCAGAAGCATTTGTTTTTCGTACATGAAAGTATGTACGAAGTTATAGTAACTTTGCCTCGCAGTAGTTACTGCAGTATAAAATGGATCACCACAATCAATACATTTGCAGCAAGAAATTATTTGTATTGGTGAGATTTCCATGAAACATTTACAATACGTTATATTATGACTAATAATTTGTAGAAGTGTACATATCAGAAACGTCGTTTGGCATTTCAGCTTGTTGTTTAGTGCTTTCAATGACTAGTTGCAGTTAAAATCATTAGTGTAAATAGCTCATTTCAATAGTCTCAAGTTTGATTCATTTTACCAGCTGTCTAATTAAATTAACTCGTCAATTTAGATATATTTATGGTAAAATACAAACACAGATTTATTCAATGCAGCTGGTATAAAGATTGCTGCTCTTCGCCAATTAGTAGAGAATGAGAAGAAGATAAAACATATGCGTGAACCATGCCTACATTAGTATATCGGAAGGAATTTTAATGAATTTTTAGTTAGTTAGTTAGATCCACTACAGTTTTTGGTCTAGGGTGAGGAGAAAACAAAAAGACACAATACATAAAAATAACTATTGGTAAAGTTAGAGGTTTTGCATTTATTGACGACCGTATTGTTAGAACTCGACTGAAGATGAAAACGTGGAAATCAGGAGACCACCCTCCGGTAAACCAACTTTAAATAAACTCCTTCATGGGCCATATTCCCAAAGTTCAGAAGATGCCTTACAATTATTTGAGGTCATTTCCAATTCCTTGCATTTCATGCCATTTTTAATTTCTTTATTTAATTTTATTGTTTTTGCACCAAACTTGAGCATTAACACACGACATTACATGATTCGTAATTCCTTGAGGTTTAAATTGAATTCCTCAACCAGGACAGATATAATGATTATTTGTATCTCTAACAGGAATTTCTGTCACGTTTATTTTGGTCACTCTGCGAGATGCAGCCAAGTCATCATTTCTTCGATTTACAACTCTTTGTTTATATTTGTACTCTCTAAAAAAAGCGTTTCCCAGAAAACCCTAAGAGGGTTTCCGAGGCCTCGGAAACTGAAAAACCGAATAAAAATTTCCTTCGTAGACCAATCTCTGAAACCCAATAAACGTTTCCAAGGTTTCAATTTTGTCCTGCTGAATCGAGAACCACCAGATCGGTATAGCCTACGACAATCATTCCGGGGATGTGAGTGTGGATGCTTCAGTGTAAATGTTGTGCTCATCAATTCTTACATCCTCACGCCCAAGTGAAAGTGAGGTACAAGTAAGACGGCAATCAAATCATTTTCAAGGATAATCACTGAAAAAGAGTAGGCAAAGTCAAGTCCGAGTATGAGACGCTGGACACTGGAAGCTCAGTCATCCTAACCAATAATATACTTGTTTGATAAATCTCTTCGCGGGGGAGAGGGTTAAGCCTCACTCAATCCCTAGAACGCATGGCTCAGAATGGTTTTGATACCGTGCTCAAAGTTTCAGAAACGCATTCAGTCCGCTCTCTGAAATGGCTACATCAGTTGTAGGAGACAATTCCACGTGTCTCTCTCCTGGATCTGCCCATGTTTTGTGACACTATTACAGATAGAGAAACAGACAGGCACAGGTGAATTACAGCTTCTAGGCCGTATCCTTTCAGGAGGGGTGGCAGAGTTCTCACAACCAAAACGTAATAATTTTGTATTCACAACAGAATTTTACTAGCACCTTGCTTGTCAACTAATCATAAGGAATACAGAATTCTTAGCAGAATTCTGCCACTGCTGCCTTTCAGTGTAGCGAACATCTCAACTAAAGATTGCAGTCAGTCAAATATATTTCTCTTTAAAGCATTTTTTAAATACGTCTGAACAACTCAGGATGAATGGTATTTTTCTTCAAAACGATTTGTGTGTTCTATGTCAAAACTTTGATGAAAGAAGAACTGACAAAGCTGATATGCTTCTATTAGGGTTTACAGGTACTTGACTTGAACATAGTGTAGGTAACTTTTTAAAAATGACGAACAAAAGTTCATAAATCAAGAGAAATTAGTCTCGATGATTCGAAAATTCATAGTAATGCAGCATCTCAGTCAAAAAACATTTTACACAGTATATAAAACGATTCAAAAATTAACTACACCAATGCTTCTTTCGTGCACTATTTGAGTACTTAATACTTATGAATAAATACTTAGTAGTGTTGTTTACATCGAGTGTAAGAATTCATTCATCCGATAGAACGGTAATAGAATTACACAATTGTACTATTGGTCTATGACTTACTGCATATGCTTTTTCTGGAGATGATTTCAATTGGGAAAAAACATGGCATCCTAATCGATATTTTAGCAGAAATACCTGTTGATACATTGAGAGTATGGGTTTTACATAAAAATGGCACAGTAACGTGCACACTCTAGACCCACAATCACACTAGAAAAGAAAAGAAAAGAAAAGAAAAATAATTAAAACATGATGTATCTATTCATGCACATCATCCGAAAAAAAACAACTTCGATTGTTGAAACGCCATAAATAAGTTTATTTTCCTTATATTTTCATTTTATATTGCAATAAAAAGAAAAAAACAGAAGGGTAAAAACATAATTTGAAATGTTAATTAAAGAAAAACAATTGAGATCCGAAGTGTATTGCTGTGAAGTGCTTCTTACTTCAAAAAAATATTCTCCACGGTGTACATGAATGCAATATTTCGCTCCAAATTAACTATTAGAATGATAATTCAGATCAATTTTTTCTCTTATTATACTGTAGCTACAGCATCGCTTCATCTCATTTGTAAATAAGCATTCGAATTTTTAGTTCAGATGAATACTTCGCCTGTCGGTTTGTTGCAGTCATATGATCGTGCTAATTAATTTTTTATATTAGATTTGCTTATTATTCGACTGATAGTACGTATATACTGTTTTGTTGACAACTTTCATTTGGATTCGAGGTAGGGGTGGACCATTTTTTTAACGGAACTTAATTAATGACATTAATTAATGACTTCCATTAGCCATTAATCTTAATGGTTAATGTTTTCTAAGAAAAACTTAATTCATTAATATTAATGTTTAATGAAAAACATTAATTTTAAAATTAATGTTAATGTTTTTCATTAATCATTAATATTAATGCATTAATTTTTTCTCAGAAAACATTAAGCATTAATATTAATGGTTAATGAGAAGCATTAACATTAATTTTATATTAATGTTAATGGCCCACCTCTAATTCGAGGTCGAATTAGAGCACCTCTTGATTAACTATGAGAATTAGGTCAAATGGATAGAGATACAGATCCCATTAACAACTTACCATTGTGAATCAAATATTTCTATTTATGAAAAACTTCAAATTTTTTTATACTAAGGAATATAAAAAAAAATTATAGCCATCTAAAGAGTATAACAAACATTGTCAATAATGAATCTTCTTTGCCCATTTTGATAAACAGTGTCTTCCAAACTTGATGGGATGATGAAAAGCAGTCTATTGTGAGTGTTGTTGCACTCAAAAGAAACTAGAACAATGTTTCAGCGAGATAACACATATATAAAACTTTTGAATCATTATTTTGCTTTGAATCACTACTACAATCATATGAATTTCATTATATTTGCTTATTATGTGAAAGCAAGGTATGCTCATTCAACAGCAATTTGACTGCTGATTGGTCCTTTTTCTCTCCCTCCCTCCCTCCTACTCTCTCTCTCTCTCTCTCTCTCTGTTGTATTTAACACAAATTTCATCCAAACCCGTTGGCAAACAAATAGCTTCGCACGACTTTACTCTTTTCATCTTGTTTCGTGTAGCCGTTATTGTGAGTAAAAATTATTTGTCACTGGAATACAAACAATTGATTTTAAACAACGATTCTACTTGAAGCAAGCAACAAGATCGATGCAACCATCCAGAATTTCGGCTGGTCTTCATCGGCCTACAATTCACCGTGTGACCAAAAACGAACTAAAACATCCTCTCAGTTTGAACCAGCTGAATGATTTCTCACTGGTTAGTCTAATCATTTTATGATTATAGCTCTTTTATCGTGAATAATTTTTGTATCTAGCCATCACTCAATACAAATCATCAAATATTAATAGCTGATCAAATTCCGTTAAGACAATTATCGAATAATATCCGACAAAGCCAGAATCATCCCTCGAGTCAGAATGCTGGAAAAATATCGAGCCGAAGGAATCGCCAGATTTTGCCAAATCCTCCAACATTCGATGGAGTACTTACTTCAAGTACAACAAAGTTTTCATTCACCGCCAATCAAGAATCTGGCAATCTTGACAGTCTAGCTTCAGAAAGAAAGAAGCGAAATCGGTAAGTAGAGCATTTAATTCAATTGATATCGAAATCAAACGGAACTGTTCAAGTAAACCAAACTTTGTTCTAAGAAGAAAACGTAATATTTGAATTAGAAAACACAATTTAAAGCAGAATTCTATGGAATTCGACTGATTTCCTGTAGAATGCTATAGAAAGTTGCTGCACGTTGTGTTTGATGATTTCTGACACCCGAAAAACATTGGATGCCCTTGAAAATTCGTACAAACCTATTGAATTTATAGCTGAAAATTAGATATCGTATTAGCCCTCTCCCCCTTCTCCGCCACATCCGCATACTTCCTTGCGCACCTGCAATTAGTTCCAAAGTAGTTGATTAAATATAGTTTATTGTAAGTTTTATTATATAAAAATTCAATCAAATACAACAATTGAATTACAAAAAAAAATGAATACAATAATAATTGAAAAAATTCAATAATAGCGTCTCACGTACTCTTTACGGGCTTCATACGGTACAGCAATGTAAAGCACCATGTAAAATTAAATTTTTAAGTATAAAATAAGTAAAACAAAAAAATCAAACGTAATACAATAGAGAACAAATAAACAGCCTCCATTCTGTATTTTAAGGCTTTATCTCATGCCGTAATACAAACTACAAAAAAAGCTGTTAGCACAATCTTGTGGGATTAAAATGTGAAGCACGATGAAACTTCTTTTCAGGAATTCGTCTATCAGTCACTGATGGTCTGTGGAGCGTCTGTGCCACGGTCTGTATTATAATGTATGAAGTCTCTAGAAACCATCACAGGCCGTTACAGAGAAATTGAATAATTATTAATTAATTAACCAATTAGTTGATTAATTAATTTCTCTGTAACGGTCTGTGTGTGTGTGGGGGGGGGGGGGGGGGGGGCCCAAAGTTCCCANCCCCCCCCCCCCCCGGCGCCCAAATTTCTACCCTATATACTTCAACACTCCTTTCAGATCGTGTTTCACAAAATAGGGTGTGGGTGTGGGTGTTGCACAATCTTTATATGCACACCCACCCTCAGGAACACTATATGGAAGACTTACTTTATTGTATGGAATAAATTCCAATTTTTGATTTAATAGACGAATTAAAAATAGTTTGATCGAAAGACGAAGGCTTTCTTATGTAAAAATTTTAACAACCTATAAGGAAAAGTTTTTAAATCTTCGTACGTATAATCAACGGCGTAACCAGGGAGAGGCAAACGGGCAATTGCCCATGTCATTTTGAGCCTTCTCCATTGTAATTTTCATTAGTTAATTTTTGCTCATTAAAATTTTACTTTTTCCTAATTATTTACTTTTGAATAAACTAGTTACTGTCTCTTTCTATCGTTTGAATCGCATATGTACCCTTTACTTGTTCTTATGAAGAATTAATAGAAGAAAACAGAACAAAAAATGGCTAATGCACAATTGTACATACATATCTATATGTATACTTGTTCTTTTCTTTTATCTTCTCTCAAAATGCTGACATGGAAAGAAAACGATTGAGCCATAACGTATGTTGTCCAGTTTACCATCTTATATCTTTTTTCCGCTACTATATTATAAGAAAAGTTTAAAGAAAAAAGAAAAAGAACAAATATGCTGATATAAAATTGCGCACTTACACTTGTAATTTTGTTGTTCTCTTTTGTCCTATTTCAAAAGACTAACGCTAAGCCATGTCAACTGGAAGACGACCCAATGCACAGTGGGGGATCCAGAAAATCAGTAAAGGGGTGACACTCCTGGTCAAAAAGTGGTTTTTGAAGCCTATTTGAGGTAATACAACTCTTTTCTGTTTCTTTTCTGCTGCGAAAAATCGACAAAAATTTTCGCGAAGGGGGTGACTCTCGCCGGTTAGCTGTAATGGTAGATCCGCCAGTGGCAATACGTTATTCAGCTATCTCTTTTCTTCGAAATCTTGAAATTATATGTGAAAATATACAATCGTCATCTTGATTTTGGTGGTTGAATTTCCAAGCAAATGTTATAAATAGAGACTGAAGATAGAATTAAATATGCATAGCGCTCAGCAAGTCTGAGGCAAGCTTAAAATCTGAGTTTCCTTTCATATATTAGGTTAAAAGAATCTCATGGTTTTTGTGTAGTTAAATTAACATCATTTTATTTTATTTTTGTGCTTTTTCTACGTTATCAATACTTTGTTGGGTTAAAAAATTTTGGCCTATCAATAAAAATCTTACCAATTTTGTCTATGGTATTTTTTTGCCTTAATACAAGTTTGCCCAATGGTCTAAAAATCCTGGTTACGCCGCTGTGTATAATAATGCCAGAAATCACATACCATCAAAACTAATGAGCGACACCGTTCTATCTAGCGAATATTTGTTCACCACAGAGACTATATATATATATTTTCATTTCGTTTCACCCCATATGCATGACGCATGTAAGAATTCACTAAAGGTTTTGGCAGTCTCTTATGCGAGGTTTGTTCTGTACTGAATTATTTTATAATTCCAAAGTATCATTTTGAACCCCATGTAGATACACATACACCCTACTTCTACGTGACAAAGTGGGACTCGATTTTCTAAAACAGGTGTTCAATTAGGATTATTTCTGCAAAAGTCTTCCCACTGCCTTTCTTAATGATGAGTAATGATGTTGGTTGTCAATATGTTTATAAAGCTTCAATGATTCAATAAAAGAACATTCGGTTAGGGTGACCTTCTTTTCAAAACAACAATTAGTCTTAGGGCTAGTCAAGCCAATAGCTAAGGTTAGGTTCTGACAGAAAAGCATCAATAAAAGACCGAAACGTTGAAACAGTGTTGCAACTGAAACGTTATCTCACTTTTTCCGGTGACTTTCCGCCGTTCTCTTACTCTTCCCTACTAAAACCACTGTAGATTACTCGAGAAACTGAAAATTTTCTAGGCTGAATACTACTTCCTGGTTCCGGATCAAAATGAAACTTTTCTTCTGGATTGAATGATTTTTTCACATCCTTCGTATGCATTACCATAAAATATTAATTCCGGAGTCTAGAACTATCGAACTATCGAACAGAATGAATGAGATATCATACTTACATTAAAACCATGTATCGAGGCAATAAAAACAAATAGTGTTTTAAATTCAAAACTTTGCCCTATCAGATAACCAGTAGATTCTGCTATGTAACCGTTCTTTTATCAGATTGTATAGGGGAATATTTAATCAACCACCCTGCTTATGCTTATGCGCGGCCCTTCTTGCGGCACTAGTGCTGAGTGCTATTGCTGCAATTGTGATTTTTCTCTCAATATGTGAGTACTAATAATTTTCTTTCATGCTTATCATATTGTATCTATCCATCCTACAATTTAGCGGATAAAAATACAACAACAGCTACAACCTCCACAACCACAACTAGTACGACCAGCACTACAACAACAACCACTACGACAACAACAACAACTACTACTACTACCAGCACTACAACAACAACAACTACGACAACAACAACAACTGCCACGACAACAACTACTACTACTACGACTAGTACGACAACAACAACAACAACAACTACAACAACAACTACCACGACTACGAGCACAAAAACGACGAGCAAGTGCTATCATGCCTTATTTGCAATAGAAATGTTCTAAAGTATCATAGAAACTAAGAATCAGTAGATTTTTGCAAACAACGATTTTCGTTGATTTCCATGCAATACGTTCTATGCATCGAAGTGTATAATTTGATTACTCGTTCAGTTATCTACAATATATGCTGTGAGTAAAGCTCTTCGTGTAATGAGGAAAACATCCACACCCAATGGTCAATATTGTCTCTCAATCTATATGTTAGGAATTGAGAATAAATAGAGACATCCAAGTAAACATATCAACTACCAAAATTCTACTCTTTCCTATCCTATTGAATACATCACTGAATAATACACGAATCGATTGCATATGAATCTCGGGAGTCACTGCACGTATCAGAAATTAATCGAGTACGATTTGATACTTTTTTTGATAGATTAGCTCTACTACTGCAGAGAACGCTAACATTTTCGTTTGAATTCTTCCATCTTATTTGATAACGCACTCTCGTCTTCGTATATCAGAAAGTAATGTAGAACTTCGACGTCTGAGCGGATAAAAAAGTCTCACATCAGTTTGATCCTAATGCAATCTCAATTTTTCATATTCGGTCACATGTGCTCTTGATGGGAGACCGGAACTTCGGCTCACGGAATTTTTGGGGCTGGGCTTTCAGACCAATTTTATACAAATTGGTTTCTAGATTTTTTTAGTACCGAGCGAAGCGACGTTTTTCATTCCATAGAAGAAAAACTAGTTGAAATAGAAAAAGCGAATTTATACCTAATATACATCTCAACAAATTTCGAAAAATATACCAGCAATAGTGAATTCTACATCTAAAATAAAACTAAAAAATGTGCATCCTTAAGTCAATATTGAGATTACACTAGATTCATTCGTGCTTGTTGTGGATAAACGATATGTTTCTTAAAACGCCATACTATGTTCTATAATAATAGAAGTGCTGTTTTAAACACTATTACTTTGATCAGCACTACGTCGCTTTGCTGGGCACTACGACGCTTCGCTCGGCACTACGCCACTTCGCTCGGTAATAAAAATATCTAGAAACCAATTTTCAAAAAGATCCTTTTTTTTAGAGTTTGATGAATTTGTATAAAATTGGTCAGAAAGTCCGGAGAATTTTCGGGCCGGGCCGAAATTCATGTAACCCCTCTTGATAAGAGCCGCTATCGCTGAATGGTTAAGATGTTTGGCACATATCGACAAGATATCGTGTTCGAACCTCGATTCCATCAGTCATAGAATAAACTTGGACAAGTCACTAACGGCTGTTTTGTC
The DNA here is from genome assembly GCA_905331475.1 of Rotaria socialis. Classification (NCBI taxonomy): domain Eukaryota; kingdom Metazoa; phylum Rotifera; class Eurotatoria; order Philodinida; family Philodinidae; genus Rotaria; species Rotaria socialis. The sequence continues at coordinate 1,244 of CAJNYU010001698.1, read as the reverse complement.
TCGGATCACCCATCCGATAAAAAATTGACTACATAGTTGACGTGCACTAAATAGTTCTTGTGACTAGTATGTGTATGTGGCTAGTCAGTATGCATGGGGAGCTTAAGAAATTAAGCGAGAAGAACTCTGAGTCAAGCCGGCCTTCTGTCCAGAGCTACATTTAGTAATAGATGTAGGAAAAATATCGGGCTTCTCGAAACTGTCCTCGGACAGCACCCTACACCGAAAGGTAGCCGAAAGGCGGGGTATTCTTCTTCTCTTGATAAACAAAAAATTTAAAAATTCTCATAAACCCCGGAAAGGTAGCTAACTCCTTTTATTAGTAAAAGTCATGAGCGGGATGGATAATGAGTGAAAACCGAACTATCCTTAGCCACTCTATGTCTTCCAATATAGACTATAGGAGAGCTATCGATGACACTTTACTTTTACTTTAACAGTAGATAGGTAAATAAGATACTTATTTAATTAGTAATAAAATCCATTTTAGCAACCGCATGTCCAAGTTCATTTACTGGATCTTTACAGTACATTGATGGTGGGTCTACATTTGGTTGGACTCAATATACGCAAACTTATGTGGCTACTAATACTCAGCCCTATCTCTCATTCGGAATGGAAACAGACAACCACCGTTATTTCTTTTTAGACGATGTTTCTGTCGTCGATGTTACCGCAACTGCTACTCAGTTATTGGATAATCCTGGCTTTGAAAACTCCACAACAACAGCCACTGGGTGGACTTTGCAGGCTGCAGGCTGCTGCGACGCAAATGCAGTTCAAATAATCACTACCGGTTGTCACAGTGGTACCAATTGCGTTCAATATCAATGTGGCCCTGAAGTTACTTACAGCTTTTTTGGTCAAGATTTTGCAGCCACAATCGGTCACACTTATAGTATTTCTTTCTATTTAAAAGCTACAGGCACAGGTGGTCAACCCACTTTTTGTGCCGTTAACGTTTATTGATAGAGACTAAAATTCAATCTGAAATCTGAAACTCAATACATAAAATGAAAACGCTTAGTTTTGTTGAAAAGCACTTGACTATACTACTTGTGTGTCACTATTAATTAGATTTCTTCTTAATCATTTGAAATTATATTCTACAAACACATATATCTTATTTTGATGCACAATAAAAATTGATTGAAGCCAAACATAACTGTGTTAAAATATTATGTGCTAATTACTTAGTATATATAGTATGGCGACAACATTGTGTGTGTGAGCGTGGATGTGGG